>JAFFZH010015156.1:0-58787 GCA_018420115.1 Euura saliciscinereae | reverse complement strand
TGAAAATCATCAAAATAATTAAAAATCATCAAAATCATTAAAATCATCAAAAATCATTAAAACTGTTAAAAATCATCAAAATCATTAAAAATCATCAAAATCATCGAAATCATTGAAAATCATAGATCACCTAAATCATTCTGATTACTTCGCAATGGTTCTGAATCATTCCAAACTCGTTCCAAATTACGTAGAACCCGTTGAAAATAATTCCAAAGGAAGTTCGAAAACCCCCAAATGCCCTCCTATTACCTAACTCTAACTTACCGTTGCTTAACGGAATTCAAAGCCTGATTGACTCCGGGGCCGAGCACCGTTCCTCTGTGGCTCAAGTACGACTGATGGCATTCGGCGAGCAGCGTTTCATACTCAGTCCTCTTTCCCGCCTTGCCTTCTATCTGCTCAATGACTCTCTTGACCTTGGGTAAAACTGACTGAAACCGTCCATAAAACAGTGCCAGAGCAGCATCAGAGTTATCTCCGCTCCCAGCATCCCCTTCCTTAGGGCTCAAAATGCTCTCCGTAGCGGCAGCAAACTGGTTAAAAACGTAGTGCTGGAGCATCGCGATAGCCTTGGACTGACAATGTCTGTACTTAACGACGTAAGTCGCGCTTTCTTTAAAGGAATCGTTCCCCTGAACAAAGTCCATGTTCTTGTCAATGGCGTCTAGAATGCCAAAGAAGATCTCACTGTTCACGGACAGCGTCGGAGCCTCGAGCCTCTCCACGAGCCTATCGACGTCCTTGAAGTACTTGAGGTGTGATATTATTGACTCGTTGAAAGCGTTCAGCTTTTTGTGGTCAGATATCAGCTGCTCGCTCGCCTCGTGCAGGGAAGTTGTGCGCGAAGAGACGGCTTCGTACTGCTTTGACAGGGTCGAGAAGTCCAGAAGTGCGTTTTCTATGTCTAAACACAACTCGTGGCATTCTTGACGACGCGATTGGAGCTGTGACAGGTACGTCGTGTACTTGAGGTCCTCGACGGACATGAACCGCTTTTCGAGCTCCGTGTAGTTTTGTAGGAGCTCTTGACACGTCTCGATCTTTTCGGATACTTCGTCGTTGCTTTTCTTGCCTTCGACTTTCTCGTTTCTGGTGAAACTTGAATCCTCCAGGTTCGATTCCGACGAGGCGAGGATTTCGTCCTGTAGAACGGCCAGGAGTTTCTTTTGGGTCAGGGTCAGAGGGGCCAGAGGGTCTTCGGGACTGTCCCATTTTGTTAGGTTATCCGGTACACTTTTCTTTACCCTCGCCATACTGGCTGGAATTTTGTTTCTGTCGTTTTTAAGAATTTTTTAGAAACATCTGCTGGTTTGGTGTAATTTTTTTTTACTTTTTGGGAATGTTTTCAACACGTGTCGTCCGATTTTTTGCCGACTTTTCACATCGCGATTGTCAAAACGTCGACAGATTCGACGTATTTGACGTGTTTGAATCGGTGGAGGCCATGTTGACCACGGAACGATTAAATATGTTGAGATGCGAAAGTCGCCACCGGCTTGAACACAAAGTCAACAGAATTTCTGTAGTATTCGCGCTGCTCACGACCGATGGCGGCGCTAGCATCGGGCCGTCACGTGGAGAGAGACAGCACTTCCTTGGATTACAGAACAATATTGTTAAAAAACTGTTATTACGTCTCGATTTTCGAAAATCCACGATTGACAGGCCCTTCATTGTGTTTTTCTACGTCACTAATATCAATTTCACATCAATCGAATGTGTTTTGGCTGAGAAAATAGCGTTTGAAAATTCCAAGTGTAAATCATATCGAGGTCACGTGACTTTCTATACTAACTGGAAGGCGCATCCAGATACGTAAAGCCACGATGTAAGAAAGACAGGTGGGTCGACTGCGGGCCTTTTCCCATATAACGCGCTGTGATTTTTACGTGGAGTTTACTCACGAATTCCACCAGGTGTCGCGTCGACGGAGGACGATAGAATGGAGGGAAATTTGAATGTCAACTTGGTTAATTACGAGAAATGAGATGTTCTAGAAGCCAATATAATATACATTTCAATTTCTAAATCAAATAAGTATCACATTTACGTATATTACTGCGCTTGTAAAGTGTATATCACACATTGTGTAAGGTTAAAAAATATCTTTACATCGCTAGTTAAGTATTGTACAGCTTTGACATTTTTTTCTCCCTGCTCTGTTTGAAGTAGTGGTTAGTTTCGCATATTACCTGTTTCGCATATTGCCTCATATACATTGCTACGAAGTAGTGCGAAAATCGAGACGTAATTACAGTTTTTTTTTTAACAATATTGTTCTGTAATCCAAGGAAGTGCTGCCCCTCTCCACGAGGGGCAGCACCTCCTTCGGTTACAGAACAATATTGTTACACAAAATTCTGATTATGTCTTTCGATTTTCGCAAATCCAAGACTCTTTGGCCCTTCGTTAAGTTTTTCTACGTCACTGATATCAAATTCACATCAATCGAATGTGTTTTGGCTGCTCAAAGAGGTTTTGAAAATTCCAATTGTAAATCAGCTGTCATTGCCTCTTAAAGTTTAAACCACGATGTTTGTTGACAGGTAAGGTTAGGGTTTAGGTTAGGTGACAATCGTCGAGACCTGATTGGTCGCCCCGCGCACCAGCGCAATCTGGATGTAGCGATCGGAAATTCCACTTAAAAATCACAGGATTTGGGGCTAGTCGACCCACCTGTCTTTCTTACATCGTGCGTAAAGCATAGCAGGCTATGGGACAGGGAGTAAGAGGGAAGGAGACGAAACTCCGAAGAACCAAAGTGGGCCAGATTTCAGGGCAGAGTTCGTTAGTACAACGTTTCGCCGCTCTGAGCGCAGTTGATGTTCGGTCGTTCAGATATTATGATTATTGAGTATGACAGCTGATGGCTAACGAAATGGCCGACTGCGCAGCGTCTGCTATGTGAAAGTTGTTGTCCGCTGTCACTTATGTATCACGATTTACATCCCGCTATGAAACACGACATGACAACGCTCTTTTTCTACCATGTGGATTTGATTTTTTGATTCAGAAATTCTAGGGAACCGATCTTAGATTTGAGGTTACCGGGTTACTAGTTGACAGTTGTTTGTTTACGTCGTTTACGTCTTACGTATTTTGAACGACCGGAGAACACGTACGCGGCGATCGGCGGGAATCGGTACTACGAACCCTACCCGAAAAACGGTCCCACTTTTTGCTGGCACGCAGGCTTGAGTTTCGTCTCCTTCCCTCTTACTTCCTGCTATGGGACCACCTGGGAAGCTGCCATCTTAAGTTGGATTTTCAGAGAGCCAATTAGAGGCGAGCATTAGCAGACGGATAATTTTGAATTTACCACACACTTAACCTCAAAACTTTGGATAATATAATATTTGCTATTTGGATTGAGTAAATAGGGACGAAGCCATCAAGGATAAAACAGGAGAAGGAAGATGGAGTAAATAATAGTAAAATAAATATCAATTAAACTGAATACTTATGAGGGTGAGTGAGAGATCGATAAATTCGTAAATCGAAGTTTTTGAATATTCGAAAAATCGGTCATTCGATTCATAGAAATTTTAGGTTAATTAGGATCAAATCGATAATTTGGCGATTCGGAGTTATAAATTCATTGAAAAAATCATATATTCTATCTACTAGTCGAAAACCTCGATGAATCAAATAATCCAGAAAATAATCATAATCGACCAATTAATAAAAAATCCTCAATAATTTCAATTCAACAAGAGATTTTGATGTAGCAAAATGAGCAGTAAGTTCTTCGATCATTCAATGATTCTCATTTTATTCGAATAAGAAAACTGGCTTGTGGATAAAGTTACTACTTTTGAGGGTGAAATTTGATTTTTGATGAAAAGAAGTGTATTTCGTCGATTTTTTCCATTGATTATTCAATCAAAAATAATTGACCATTTTCTCAATCGCAGTTCCAGGCTTGCCGCTAGGTAAGCGCTAGTGTCGCCGGTAGGGACAAACAAAACACTTTTTGTCGTGTTTATTGTTGATATTGTCAGGAATCGTAGAGTTCGATGCAATTATTTCTATGGTACTCGTTAAAAACTCAGATATACATTAGATTTTGTGCTATTGAAACTCGAAATTCAAATATTCCCTAGATTCGACAGTAGCGCTTACCTAGTGGTCACTCTATCGTTCTTTGAGAAAATCCTCAATTACTTCCTGATGGATATTGATGAAATCGATTATCGATACTTCGACATGTATTGCCCATCCCTAAATAAGGCGTATTCGCGATCCAAACCAAGTTTGTCATATTTATTTTCCATGGGATTCCGTTTTCATTCAATTTTGTAATTCTGTCAGTCGTATTCTTTGATTGAAAACGATCGGATAATATTATTGAAATGAGAGTCACGAGTCTGCCATGTTTTCTATCGTAGTGTTCAGAATATCTCGTAAGATGGCGTAGCGATCGAATCACCGAATCGCCGTCTTTCGCCTGTCGTATGAATTCACGAACTGACACGAACTATGCAACATCGCACGGATGGAGGATGTTCGCGATGTTATTTTGACTGTTTTTAAGGTTATGTTGAATCCCCGTTGCTCGTGATTTTCATTCCAATACACGTGAAAAATAATATTTAATCACACTTCAACGATATTATTTTTACATTTTCTTCATTACTGTCAAATTTTACTCCGTTGAGTTGAACAAATGAAGATTTATCAATAATGTTATTATCGTAACATCTTCTCTCTTATTTATACGAACATATTTGCATAGGTTTTTTTTTCGTTATTTCCAATTAGTTTAAAGTCTGTGCAGTGTTGTAATATTATTAACTTTGTCCAGTGTTGTGCCAACGTGGATTTATTATCAGCAGTTTTCGTACAGTTTGTGGACATTAATGTATCCCTTATCATATGGTTACATTATTATCGCATAGTTATTTTAATTATCATAGTTGTAGATAAAAATATGAAATATCAATAGTTATTTTACACTCTAGATACAGTGAATACGTTTTCCGTTTACTTGTCCTTATTTCAAACGCTAATAATCTAATAGTATAAATAAAAATATAATTCCTAAAAGTACAAAGTAAAAATAAGTAAGTTCAAAATTGTATGCGATTACGATGAAGGAGATGGAAAATCCAGTAAGCAAGAAAAAGTAACGATCGACGATCCCATAACGAGACAAAAGAGTTTTCATGAAGAGAAGAATCCAAGACTGAAACCAGAAGGAATAGAAATAAAGTACAAAATCATCGTCGTTGTGTTTATGATCGCAAACATTGTTTACAAATGAAGAGGCGACAGAGAAGGCCGGTTCTGGATATCAGTAACGAACAATCCGAGTCCTCCAGAGGAGGACGCTGGCAAAGTACATGATTCTTCATATTTTTCATACTATTCGTTTTCCTCATTCAGTTTATTCGAACCGTTTTCGATTTGTGGGATTCCTGGGTATAACTTTTGTGCGACGTTCGAAGTCATATACATTCTTTGGTTTTGTTATTCCAGATAAATATCAGCAGATCGCAGTCGATCATCCGGAGCAGAATGGCGGGCAAACTAATCCGCTGGCCAGTTTACTCGGCCAGTATAATTCGGACAGTGAAACTGAAGAGCCTAAGCAAGACACGAATAAGCTTAACGACAAAGTTAACGACTTTCTAAAGGTATATCAATCATTTAGTTATTCTATGTTAATTTCTTTTCGTCAATATTTCTATCTTTTATAACTCCGTTTTTTCA
Source organism: Euura saliciscinereae (assembly GCA_018420115.1). Classification (NCBI taxonomy): domain Eukaryota; kingdom Metazoa; phylum Arthropoda; class Insecta; order Hymenoptera; family Tenthredinidae; genus Euura; species Euura saliciscinereae. Next base: position 53,072 of record JAFFZH010015156.1, on the reverse strand, counting down.
TTCATTATAGTATAATGGAAGCAGGAAGTAAATTTCGGCGTCTTTTCTCCCACTAATTTCAATCACGAATGGGACAAGTCGTAGAATCCTAAGAACCGGTGTTCATTCAGGCGTTTATCCAGCTTCCCATTCATAAATCCATCTATTCATTAGTTTATTAATCCCGTAATTGATCGTTGATCCATTTATTCATCTATTTCTTTATTATTCAATTATTCATGATTTTATTATCTTGTTAGTTCATTTTGTCGATCGTTTCTTCGAAATAATTGTGATACAATGGTAAATACTTGAAATAAACTTGTTCCCAGGAAATTCAGATGATTGTTCCGGATACAATAAAATCTAACGATGCCGGCAAAACGACCGATTCCAAGATTGCAACACCAAGGATCAGCGGAGGTCCGCCTGGTCGACAGAGCGAAACATCAAGCTGCCGTAATTAAGACAGAACTCAGCTTTATTCAAACTTAAATTTTCCAGAATTTTTTACCTGGTTTCCCAACTTTTATTTAGATTGCATCGAATTCCATAAATTGTCGTCTCTCTGTGAAAAAAGAAAAATTCTATAAAGAATGGCTAAAGAATTCAGGACAAACGAACGATCGAATAATCAAATATTAATCAATTGATCTACTGACTCAATTCTCTCTCCGCAGCTTGGCAAGAATGTTTCGACGAGACGACGGGCTATCCTTACTACTGGCACATAGAGACTAACGAAGTAACGTGGGAGATGCCGAGCGAGATGAAAATTCTGAGGGATAAAGGCGCTCAGATTAGTCAGGGCCAGGCGCAGGCCCATCTTCCCCAGGCTCAACTACCGTGGGCTAATTTCCTGCCAAACACATGTGAGATTTTCTACGGATCGATGAGAATTTTTCATATCTTGTTTGGCTCCTGGATCTGAGGGCTTCTAATTAATTTTATTCCATTATTCTTTTTTCTTCTGATCGTTTTAGACCCTGAACTTCAGACTAATATACCCGAGGGAATGATCCCTAAGGAAGTCGTGGCTAGAAATCGAAATCGACAAGTCGGTTTGACCAAGGGACACCGAAACGATCCGGAAACTAGTTCACAAGTTCGGAAGAAGACTGGACCGAGGGACGACGATTCTGACGACGAGTGAGAGTCAAAGAAATACGAGTCTTCTCCTTTATTTTTTATTTTAGTCCGATTTTTAGCGAAAAGTATCACTTTAGCTTTATCAGTCTAATCGAAATCTGTAGCCTCATTTCTAAAAGTTCTGAACACTTTACAGGAAAATCGAGATGATAACTTCCTTCGGAAACGACGAAAGTGAGTCTGAGCCAAGTGACGTTGAATCGCCCGTGAAAAGCTCCCCGGCTTGTCCACCGGTCGTTCAGAAGTCTCAAAAATCAAGCACGAAGCTCTTCACAGAGAAGAATCCGCCTCCAGAAGACGAAGACAGTCTTTCAATCGGGCCTCTCCTTCCCCCAGGAATAATCCCGATGATTCATGGTCCAGAGAACGCGGCACCGGAGGCTAGAAAGGCCATGGAAAATCGCGAGGCTCTTTCGAAAACGAAAAAGGCGGAGGAAGAGGTGGCACGAGGCGAGGATATCGACGAAGAAGACATTCTGAAGAGGCTCAAGAACCAGGCAAAGCTTCTGCAGTCCCTCGGAGGCGAGGTTCCAGAGTCTGTTGAAACTCTGATAAAAAACGACGACCAGGAAGACGAGGAAACTGACGAGATAATCAAAGGCGAAGAAGACTTCAGCGAGAAAGTAAAAAACTTGAAAATGGTCAAAGAAGACGGGAGGAAAAAGTCGACGAAGGAATTGAGGATCTCCCTCGTCGCAGGTTACAGCGATGACTCTGAACCGGAGGAGGAGAATTCCCCGAGAAAACTGAGTGCCCCTTTGTTCCCGATTTCGGAGTACAGAGAGAATTTGAATTCAAGTTCAGTCAGAAGCCCGGGGGACTCAAATCCGCTCAGAGAAGCTTTCGGAGTCGATTCTGCGATCGATACTGGAAAATTAGCTAAATTTGTTGGAGAGGAAGAACAGAGATTGGGAGACGAGGAGATTAAGAGGAACGAGAATAATAATCGTACGGATACCAACGGAGCAAACTCCGACGAAGCGGAAGAAGACAGGGGAAACAAGGCGGACCCTGAGAATTCTAGGCAGCATTCGTTCTTCGATAACATAGAAATGCCTTCGAAGGCGTTTCAGAGGAAAAAGCGAATCGCTTTTGACGGTAATTTCACAGTTTCTGAATTCCTGGAATATAAAAACCGGAAATTATGCAAATTCGTTCGAGTTGTTTTTTCATTCCAATTTTCTCAAATTTTGTTGGAAATCTGTTGGAATCCTGCGATATTTCTCTCGAAGCTGATTTGAATTTTATGAAATTTGAATAATTCGATTTTCAGTTGTACCGAACAAGATAACTCGGTCGCAAGCAGACATTGGAGGTGTCCAAGCATCCAAACCGGACGTCTCAACTTTGTCTTTTTGCACCTCGTCGTCTCTGGATAATGCAGAGAAGCGGCACGGTTTTGGTTTCCACAAAGAGCAGCAGGGTGACTCTAAGAACAATGATTCTTGCGGAGACAGAGTAGCGGAGAGGCAAAAGTCGGTCGACAGAGAGAGTAATAGTCAGTCGAAGAAGTCCTCCATGATTAGTTTCGTGAAGGGAGAGACTACCGGGTCGAAATCGGAGGATAAAGATAAAACTAAGAAGCTAGGAGACCTTGAGAAACCGGCTTCTGATGCTGAGAGCACTAGACAGCTGAAAGAGTTGGCGGAGATCGTGATGGAAAAGATAAAATTCCTCTCTGAGGGAAGACAGAATCTTTCCGCGATCCAAGTCATGGTGATACAGCTGCAGGTGAATATTGATTGATCGGATAAACTGGTTTTTGGGATTTCAGAAGGCACTCTTCATAGTCTTTGGATTTGGAATCAACCGGGAATATAGTAGATGCGCACCATGTGGGCATTGTTGGTATTGTTGCCCAGAATGCGTGATTGGTCACCAACAATCAGTGAGGAGTCAACATGGTGCGCATCGACTAAAAGACCCTGTATATTCCCTTGTTTGTATTTTGAGGATACGGAAGTTTATTTTCAAGATGTTCAGACCGCAGTTAGAATTTTTCAAGTTTTAAATTTTCCCGCTTTGTCGTTGGCAAATGCATGAAATCATCTTGATTCAAACCATGTATTTGAAAAATGAAATATTTTCCATTCATTGGGTCAAATTCTGGAATCTCTGAGAAACCTGAATCCGTATTACATCTGACACAAGAATTTAAATTCCTATAAAAATCATTCGATTTATGTTTATTTCATCATTTGCAATCAAATTCATCAAACTTGTCAAATTCGTAGATGTTTTCTAAGATTTTACAAAATTATATAAAGTATGATAAAAATTATTCGAATTGTTTTTCAAGCATCGCAATTCCTAAGAAAAACTCTAAGAAATTTGAAGCGGGTTCAAAATCCCGAACGATTTAGCGCCGAAAGGTCATAATTCCGAATTTAAAACTAACCGAAAGGCCATAATTCCGAATTTAAAAGTACCGAATGGCATAATTCCAAATTGAAAAGTAACCGAAAGGCCATAATTCCGAATTTTAAAGTACCGAATGGCATGATTAGATTCCGAATTAAAAAGTAACCGAAAGGCCATAATTCCGAATTTTAAAGTACCGAATGGCATGATTCCGAATAAAAAGTACCGAGATAAGAGTTTTGCACGAAAAAAACGTGCTAAACATCATTTTGGTACTTTTAAATTCGGAATTATGGTTACTTTTAAATTCGGACTTATGGCCTTTCGGTTACTTTTAAATTCGGTATTATGGCCTTTCGGCACAAAGTCGTTCGGAATTTTGAGCCCGTCCCAGAAATTTGTTGGAATCTTTGAAAGTCTCTTGAAATTGCCAATAAACGCAATAAAAATATTCAATAGGCGCAATCAACCGTTGAGTTTCGGTTCTTACAAATTACTATGTAATTGATTCATTCCTTCGATCCTCTTTTTAGACCCTCGTCAGCGCTTGGGAGGCTGGTGACTTGAGGGAAAGCTACTTATATGAATGGCTGAAAGGAACTGGACTGGAACTCGGAAGATTGGAAGAAGCGGCGGCTCCGCCAGGCTGGGATTGCCATTGGGATAGGTAGAGTATCTCTCCCACATCGTTTATTTATCATTCTCCAATTCGAAAATCAATCTTTGGGAACAATGACCTAAAACATCCGAAATCTAGAGACAAGACAACGTCTGTTTTTTTCTTTGATTTTGCTTATCACGATTACAAAGAAAAAATGGACACTTTAGATTCAAGGAAAAGAAAGAAAATGTGTTTGAAGCTCTGAAGTCGCAAAGCAGACTCGAAATGAGGAGATCAACGATCTAAAACCGACTTATTACTAGTTGTAAGCTTCAAGGTTTGTACAATCACTAAATCCCCATAATTCACCGCTAATATTCGTGATTTATACTTTGTCTTGGTGTTATAGGTCATCGAGAAGCGATCGTGATTTCAGGAAGAAGCCGGACTTACCTAAACCACGGATATATAAAATGTTTTATACCGTAGCTTTTTTCCTCAAGGGCAAAAGAACACAAAGAAACAATTTTTAACGCTCATTTATACTTCTTTTTCTACAGTTTTTAATTAGCACTCGTCGAGGAATCGCTCAACAATTTATTTACTCCGTATTCTCGTTGTTTATTTTTTTTTCTCATATACCAAAAAAAAAAACAAATATATGAAGAATAAAAACCCTTTGGGTGAACGGCGACGCAGGTAGGGGATATGAATAATGGATTATGTTTAAAAGAGAAAGAGAACTCGAGCTCGGAGCGTGATAACCGGGACGAGCGAATAAACAAAGCGATAAAAGTCTCCGAGACGTACTAAAAAATTTTTACTACTCTGGGGGGGCTGATTTTAGGTCGCATAAACGATACTATTATCGCAACTCTGTCAACGGCGAGGCTCAATGGACGTATCCGGAGTCTGACGTTGTTGGCGGAACGGAGGAAATGGACTTGTGTACGACGCCTCCGCCTCCAGAGGACGAGGAGTCGCTTATAATCGGTAAAATTGATTGATAACCGCTGAGATCGAGGCTGCATCGCGATGAGGAGGCTCTCCTAACTTTTCTTGTTGTTTTATTGCAGAAGGAGAATCGCAGAAGGAGGAAGAGGAGAAACCCAAGGAGGCAAAACCTGCTGTCGCTATTTCGGGGGATAATAAAATCGTAGAGATTACTAAGGACGAGTGTAAGAGCATGGAGGCTCCGCCTCCACCGCAGATATCGAATCCTAGTCCTCCGCCACCGCCTAGAATATATGCGGAGGACTTGAAGAAGGGGAAGAAGAGACGTGGCAGCAGTAATGAGACGAGTTTAGATACGAAGAAAGAGAAAATCGGTACGATTTATAAGTTGTCGGGGGGAGTTTGAGAGATTTATTACAGAGAATTGATCATTGAAAAAAAAAAACTAAAAAAAAAATGAACTATTTTGAAACTTGGGAGAAAAATGTCTTCTTCATCGCGAAGTCCAGGAAGAAACTCACAAAATTTTGCGAAAATCTTCTTTCTTGTTACAGAATTAAGGATCAAAATTAAAACAGAACAAAAACGACAAATAGCTTGAAAAACTTGAACAATTTTTTACATTTCTCAGAAATATGTTGTTTTTTTCCTTTCGCATTTCTTAATCTTTTTTTTCGAAACGATCTTAAGCTAAATCATTCCAGATTTTCTCCCATTTTCTATAAAATCCTAACTAATTTTGGTGTTGGAATTTTTTTTTGATCTCTTAAACTCGAGATTGTCAGGGTTTTTATTAACTTTTTGAATATTTTTGGAAGAAGTTTGAATCTTTGTTACGTGACAACACTTTTTACCATGTTGTTAGATCGGAATTCATCTTAAAATTCTCTTGAATCGGCTTCGATTTCCGACAATTTTTTATGTTGATTGAGGAAATTACTGGATTTTTTCCTGAATTTTGTTTCCGAAAAAAACTTTAAAGGAAATTTCTGAGGATTTTTTTTTCAACTTCTGAAAATTTTCCAATACATTTACTGCATTATTGAAGAGTATCTGTATGAAATTTGATGAGGAATTTATTATTCAATGCCTCAAATTCCTTGGAGACTCGATTTTTTCTACAAAGATTACTAATCCAATGGTGAACAGTCTTAAAATTTTATCAAGATCCTCTTCATTGCACAGATTTCGCTTCCTCCGAAGTTAAAGAGCCAGTCGATCCACCACTGCCTCCTTCTCCGCCGAAGAACACCGCGCAGCCTCCGCTTCCGCCGACTCCTCCTCACGCTGGGCCAGTGCCGAACCCACCGAGTACAGAGCCTTTGCCTCCTGGAGTAGACCCAAAAGATATGCCTTATTCTCTGCCGACCGGCGGCATGGAACCTAATGGCGTTGTTTACGCCGCTGCGCCTCATCAGACAAATCCTATCTACGCAGCTACCATTGGGAACAGAGGAAGCATCGCACTACCTATTTTGGATCACAGATCGGCCCTCATTCAAGGACAATTACTGCATTATCCGACTTATCATCATTTGCATAATGTGAGAATGAAAAAAGCGACTGTTTATGAGGATTCTAGATACGAAGTTTTCGGCAAGATTCGGGACAAGAAGAATCAGATTCATGGAGAAATCTTATCAAATTATTGAATTTTTTTTATCAAACTTGATGAAGAATTTTTTTGAAATCAGACGAAATTCGTTAAAGTTATATCTTCTAATCTTCCAAAATCTGATAAAATTTTGTGAAATTTTAATTGAATCCTATGAAATTCCTCCCCTAATTGAAGAGAAATTCATTCATTTAATTTAAGTTCGTTAAATCATATTGAAATTCTACGTTATTTCATCATAGATTCACTAAAATTCTACTCAGTTGATGGAATTTTGTGGAATTACAGTGGAATCCAACAATAATTTTTGCCAGATTAATTAAATTACATCTACTCGATTAAATTTCGTCCAAAATCTTCACTCATTCGCTGATTTTCTGCCGATTTCCCATTTAGCAAGCGATGTTGGCGGCAGCAGGGAGTCTGGCAAGTCAAGAGGCGGTGCAATTCATGCTAACGGACTACGCGCAGGTCTACGCTAACACTCAGGTGATAGCGAAGCCTCCGGTAAAATCTCAGAACAACAGATCTCTCGGGTCGGCGCTGGACTCGTTCTACAACGACATTGCATCAATTGAGAAAACGAATGCTGAACAAGAGACGAGAGACTCTGCGTCGCAGGATTTTGACACACCGTCCCTTGCCTCTGGAACCGACACCCCTCCTCCGGCCTCGAATGCTCTGGCAAACTCCCAGGGTGCGTCGAATGTTCTGACTGAGATCGAGCCGCTACTCAGTGCCAATGCAGCCGACAACGCTGCTGGGAAAGAGAAGAAGAGAAAAAAGGTGCTGAGAATCGTTTTCGGCGAATTGAAATCCTGGTTTATCTTACGAATTTTTTTCATTCAAAGATGTTTGAAAATTTCGACGATTTTTCATTCTTTCAAATTCATACAAGAGCTTTGACAGCGAAATTCTCCAAGATTTTTACTTTGTTTCAGATTTTGATAATTTTGTCTTGGATGCATTTTCAAAATTGTCTCTGGATTTGTTTACATCTTTGAATATTTTTTCAATTTCCAGAAGAATAATTTTTTGAAGCTTTCTGAGGATTTGTCTTTCTACACTTATAAGCAATTTTTTTGTATGTTTCTTGTATCTGAGGTTTTTTTTTTATTTCAAAATAACTCAAATTCATGATTCTTCGAGATTTTTCTGATATTCTGACAATTCTTCATGGTTTCAAGACATTTTCTAACTCTTCTTTCAAATTTGAATATCTTCTCAGTATTTCTTTAGTCGAATTTCTCAAATATTTAATGAATTTTGTTGGATAACAACTACAATTTTTTAGATCTCCGTTGTTTTCATATTTTTGTTTATTTCATAATTGTTCTGATTTTGTACAAAAGTTTGATAATTTCTGATATTCCTGAAGTAATGTTTACAAAATTCTGTTCCACATTTAAATAATTTTTGGTATTTGGGAAATAATTCAGTGGAATAATAATTTCACATAAGATTCTCTAAAATACGCGAAAACTTGTACGTTTTTTATATTTCAATTCACAGACAAAAGTTGGCATTGGAAAGAAGCAGAAGGAGATGTCGACGATGGTAGCTAAATGGCAAAAGGCTCAGCAAGACTTCGATGACAGCGAATGAAGAGAAATAGTAATCCGAGTTGAACATTCAAAGAGAATAAGGAGAAGAGAAAATATCGAATAATTGATACAATAAATAATGAAATTAAAATAAGTAACGGGTCAAGATACTCGACAACGTGATAAATAACAGTAAAAGTAAACAATACATGTATTATAATAGTTTATTAAAGAACTATACTTCTCGTAAGAAAGGAATTGGAATTAATCACTTAGTAAATTAGTTAAATTAATTACTCGCCACGCTACAAATAGTGTTATTATGTACTATACCCTACTCTGTATATTATTATAAAAAGAAGAAAGAAAAATCCGACACACACGCAAACATACATATATCTAGATATTTAATTAGATAGTAATTTATTAGCCACTTATTATTGTAAATGATTTTTTAATTCAAAGTAGAAAAAAATTCATCAATTATTTTGTGATGTATTTACTCATTTGTTTAGAGAAATAAAATAGTAATTTGACAAAATAACATAAGAGAAAAATATATATATCTAAAAATAGAACAGAGTTTTTTTTTTAACGAAGATAAGGGGCGAAGATGTGTGGCATGAGCGCATGCATAAGGGACTTTCACTGACAACTGTTTAGTGTGAAACTGAACAATTTGTTGACAGCAAAATCGTCGCACCTTGACCGACCAATTTGTGTCGATATGGTAAACGGATCGATTTGTTTCTCGTGATGCTCGTCGAGTCTCTATGCTTGCGTTGCAATTCTTTACACTCATAAAAAGAAGCCTTTTCATAGAAAAATTGCCGAATTATAAGTAGGTTTCCCATGAGCCTGAGTTTATTTGCTGAATGCAGCCTATATCTTTCAAAAACGCGGTATGCGGCATCCTATTATGTAGGACCTGTATGTGTCTGAAAACACTTGATCCACCAACCCCTGCGACAATCGCAACAGAAAGTACATGATACACGCATAGTTTGTTGGCCTTGCGAACTTTATACCGCTAAGTTCCAAATTGCGATATAAAGTCTTTATGCCGCAACTTCGATGCGCAGCCCAAAGTGCGCAATCCAAATCCAAAGTTGCGGCATTAAGATGAGATGAAAGTCACGTGACCTCGATATGATTTACACTTGGAATTTTCAAACGCTATTTCCTCAGCCAAAACGCATTCGATTGATGTGAAATTGATATCAGTGACGTAGAAAAACTTAATGAAGGGCCTGCCAATCGTGGATTTTCGAATATCGAAAGACATAATCAGAATTTTGTGTAACAATATTGTTCTGTAACCCAAGGAGGTGCTGCCCCTCGTGGAAAGAGGCAGCACTTCCTTGGATTACGGAACAATATTGTCAAAAAACTGTTATTACGTCTCGATTTTCGAAAATCCACGATTGGCAGGCCCTTCATTGAGTTTTTATACGTCACTGATATCAATTTCACATCAATCGAATGTGTTTTGGCTGAGAAAATAGCGTTTGAAAATTCCAAGTGTAAATCATATCGAGGTCACGTGACTTTCATTTCAAAGTCATTATTGGCAATACACTCCTGGACTATTCGCGATCTGGTGGCCGCTTTCGAACTATTCAGAAAAGAAAACAAACCGTCTAGATTATGTCAAATTTCCAGTAATTTCGTTATTATCTGTGATTTTAAAGATTATCCAAAAATTCACACCTTAAACCCTGTGACGGTCGTTTGGATTTGCTGAAAAACTGATCTATGTCCTGACCAATGTACTTCATCAACTTGTACATTGATCTACGTAACATATTTTTGATTTTTTAACAATAAACACGATTTCTTCAAAATCTCTCGAATTTATGATCTTCGAGAAAAGAAGAATTGAATTGAAATCCTCTAGAAGAAGAGTTCTTGCGACACTGTTTTTCCTAATCTAATCATTCACAATTCAATTCAGGTTTTACAGTTTTACAGCATAACTATTGCTATTACTTGAGGAAAGAACTCAATCAACAAGCAGGTTTGGACTGACTATGAGCCAGCCTTTGAACTTCCCGTTATTAATTTTGTTTCCAGTTATTTTGAATTTTACAAATCTGACCTCAGATTCTTGATCAGTGATTCAAAAAACCTCCGAGTACTGATTTTTATAGGATTTCGAATGTTTCCAGTTTTTTTTCCCAGCAAATTAGATTCGCCATTTCAAATTTCGCAAATCTGACTCAGATTCATGATTAGTGATTCAAAAAACTTTGCAGTATCAATTTTCATAAAAATCCCCCTTCTTTTTTGCAACATATTGAAGACGTCAGATTGTAGTTTTGCAAAAATGATTTCCGATTCCTGATCAGCGTCCCAAAAAACCATAAGGTACCGAATTTGATTCAAATCCATTCGCAAGATACCATCATTATGATTTGATTTTTTTTTAGAATTTTGCTATTCAAATAATTCGGAAAGTGCTGAACCGATCGAAGCCAGAATCTAATCAGTTCGAAGTTAAGAAAAGCCGCGTCGATTGAAATCTCAACGATTCGCTGCTGAAATTTTACAAAAATGGTCATTTTTTGGGAGATTTTCCGTATTCAGCAGCAAATGAGATGAACGGTGAAATAAAAAATAGAAAATTTAGTCTCTTATAATCAAAAACTACCACAATTGAATCACTACAGCATTCGAGTATAGAACAAATTCCAATCAATTGAAATGAAGTAAAAAAAAGAGCAATATTATATTTTATTGATAAATTGACGAAATTTTTATCATTTCATATATCGAATGCGCTAAGACCGTAAATTTCAACGAATCTTAGATTTCTTCAATGAATATTATTCGATAAAATAAATTGAAGATGTGAACTAACGTTGTGAACGAGAGGGACTGGAAATGAGGATCCCTTAAAAATTGAAAAATAAGTAAAAAGAAAACGGATGATAAATTAAATCAATAATTGATTTATTGAAGATTGGTAAATATACATTATTCAGGCGACAAGGGCGCTGGCGGTGGAGCTTTCGTACTTCCAGTTGGGAGCAAGTGTGCTTTTAGTTTTGTAATAGCGAGCGAGCCTGTGGATTCTTGACTCGACAAGAATAAGACGGAATTTGCTGTCCTTGTCCTTCCTGTTACGTTCCAAATGCTTCCTGATGGCCACAGCCTTCTTGATCAAGTAGTAAAGGTCCTCTGGTAGGTCAGGTGCCATACCCATCGCCTTCTGGATTCTCAAGATCTTGTTGCCAGTCAGGAAACGAACCTGAGCCACTCCATGGGAATCACGGAGAATCACACCTGGAACATTCCAACACGAAAAATTAATAACAATTCGACAAATTTCAAGATTTGTTGAGGTTGATACGATAAAAACGTATTTTTTTCCCAGTTTTTTGGTACCTTTTTTTTTTATTCTGATTGTATTGATGTAGTGAATGATGGAAAATTTCCGAATTTCTTTTAAATTGTACTGTCAAGACGTTCTTTGAAAAGTGAAAGAAAATAAACGAATAAGAAGAAATCAAAGTAGTTTAATTGTTTGTGACGACCTATAATGAAGTTGGGATAATATTTTGTACCCAAAATCACCTCAAAAGCCACGTGTATTTATTTAATCTCGCAAGCATCTAGGAAGGGATAAGACTAGATTCAGTCGAACCTCAGCTGGTAGCTTGCACTCGATGAATTATTGATAAAGAGTATTAAAGTAAAAAACGTCAAATAATACAAAAATAAACAAGAAAAAAAGTGAACAATTAGAATCTTCGAAGCATTGAACTGTTCTAAAAGTTCTTGAACAAACTTTTGAAAGTTAAACTGTAATTTTTGCAACATAGTTTCGTTCAATTTGAAATTTGTGCCTTTTTTTCTTGTACAATTTGGTGGTTTTTATGGACATTCAAATAGATTATCATCATAATAATTTTTTTTTTGTCTTCTCTAATAAAAACTTATTATTATAGTTATTTTGAACGCTAACAAGATTCAAAACTTCATAATTCAATATCTTCGAAACAAGCATTTCGGGATTAAGAAGTGAACAATTATTACCAAGTATAAAACAACAATAAGAAAAGAAATTAACAAAATAAAAAAAAGGGTTCACAATTAACAATTGATCAAAATCGAGAACACAGAACAAAAAATGAATTCAAAATGAGAAATGGAAGAACAAACAAGAAAATAAAAAATATTCAATTGAAATTTACCAATAAGGATGAATAAAAATAAAAAATAGATATTTTTCAGCTAAAATGATGTCTATTCAGTCTAGAACCTCGGCACGTTAGATTTGAGTATCTGTACGCAATACGACATCAGCGGAACAGGCAAACTGTAATGAATGTGTGAGAAATGTGTAAAATCTGAATAATTTCTTTACCAATTTGAGATGGAGTCAGACCCTTCTTGGCCAGCTTGAAGATATGGTCCTTGCAATCTTCGGGTGTGAGTTTAAGCCATGTCGGTACACTGCGTCTGTACGGTAGCGCCGACTGGGATATACCCTTTCTAATGAACAAAGAAAAACGATCATCAAGTGTCTCGAATCAATCAAAGTGTACGTTACAGGATCTAATAACCGATTTTTATAACAAAATATTCCACAAGTAGCATCGATTTCCGGTTTAACTTTGTCACAAATAAAAGAAAAAAAAAAGGTCAACAAAACCGCGAATCGCGGAATAATGGAGGAAAAAAAATTATAGAGAGATAAAAACCGGCGGATTTAATTAGTTCGTAGTTAAAATCACGAAGTGGAGAGAAAAAATGCTTGAAAAATTACGAATATCAATGATGATTGAGTGAAGTAAAGAAACGCCATGTCGCGGAAGCGGCAGGCGACGGCGTGAACACATGGCGAGTACGTGGTTAGCGGAGTGAATTTTCTATATTTCGGAATAATTCCGAGCTTTCGACTAAAGATTTTTTGTCAAAACCGTGTTCGATTTTGTGATAAACGTTCTGAGGGTATAAAAATCGTTGTTTAGACCCTTTAATTGTTGTAATAAGCGATAATTTCTTACCCTGGAGCGTGCATGCGACCCATGATGGAAGATTTTTCTTACCGAAAGACACTAGCGCGGTTTTGTTCCCCGGATCAGACTCGAACTAATAGTAGGAACGCCGGTAGTTTAGACACGAGATACAGAGTGAGACTAGATTTTGTTAGAGTCCCGGAGGATCTGAATTCGCGACGGTGGCGACACCGCGGGTCTGATTCGAGCGGCGACTCTGTGAACTACATACTGAAGAATAAAAAACAAACCATTCAAAAACGTGAATGAAACCCGAACGCGTTGACTGATTTTTGGAAACTTTTTATTGTTCAAAAGTAGAAGAATCAAGCTTCAATTTAGCGTTCTAACGTCCTAAGAATATTCATTTTTCGCTGAGATACAAGCTCTTGAAAATTATATTTTTGAAACGTTGCTGGGGGTGGATGAAAAAAGCAATCCTTTAAACTCGGAGCCTAAATTCCTAGTATTTTTCTGAGACTCCGCATAACTCGATCGGTATATTAAAACAAAAATGTTCAAACTTCATGTCTCTATTCCATTTTTTTTTTTTTTTTAATATCTTCTATGGAGCTTGCAAAAAAATCGTAGACATTTTTCAAAGTACCGCCTTTGTACACTTTTTTAGCCCCGATTCCTCTCATCCGAATTGTTCGAATCTGTCTGCAGTCACGGAAGATGCAAGTTTCGCAGGTGGCGCCGCTATTTTTTTTAACACAGAATTCATGTGGCGACTTTGCGAAGTAGTTTTTGGCGGCAAAAATGTCCACAGTGGGAAATTTTGAATTCAAATTCATATTTAACATAAATTCATGCGAATTTTTGTACTTTTAATTTGTCGTAATAATCGAAATACTTGACGTTGGAACTTTGAAAGTAATGTTTCTGTAATAGACAATAAAATACCGTGTGTACAGAATGTGGAGGTTTGTGAGATTCCTGTTCCCGATATTTTTTTATCTTCGAAATAGTATTTTATTTCCTCAACAGACAGTAAATTCTAGTTTTTCATCGGTTGCAATTTGAAAGGAAGGGTTAATCACGGAGAAAATGAATATTCTATAATTTCGACTACTTTGATTTGAATATTTGTATTTATTATCTTTATTATTATTACCTTATTGATTAATCAATTTTTCTTATTTTTCTTTCAAATATTATTATGTTCCTTTTCCACTTGCATCCTTATTAGAATATTATATTACGCAAATATCGTAGACAAAAATTTAAAATAGGTAATAATTGATAAAAAAATAATTAGAAATTAAAAATGACGAAGATAAAAACAATAAAATACACCTCGAATGTCTTTTTTGTAGTTTTTTTTCCTTCAAAGTGTAATTCAATGTTTATACATTACATGTTACTGTTATAATTACCTAATCATAATCATCAATTAAATAATGTTGTTGTTGATGCCGTTGTTGTTATTCTTTTAAATTTTCTGTTCTCTCGTCTTCATTTTTTCAAGTTAAAAAAAAATGAACCATATTTCAAGATAATCAATAATAAATATAGCAAATAATAATAGCAATAATGGTTCAACTATAATCGAATCTGCTTTACGATCAGTGATCCGCTTCAAGTGCAGAATTGGGAAACAGAAGATCAGATACGGGACCATCACAACTAAACAACATTAAACGTCTGAATCAACGACAAATTGAAATAATAAAAACGTAAAACAATTCACCAAATTCAATTATTCCATCAGGTTCCCCAAAAAATAGTTTTCAATTCAGTTACCTAGTTTCTAACTGGAAACTCGCTAACATTTTTTTCCTTTTCTTTATCTTTTCATATTTTCTTTGAATAAAATTATAAACATTCAGTTCCATCGATAATCGACCTAGCTTCTTTAGTAAAATGAGATTGAGTTAAAAAAATGAATTAACAATGTTGTGATAAAATCATTAAAAAAAGAACAGAGACAGGCGAATAATCCTAGAATGAGGGCTACTAACGTTGTTGACTCATTTTTTTAAATCGTTCCCTGGTCTTTGTTATTTTCTAATCAGTCATTACAACAGCAAAACAAATCATTCTTTATTTTTGATCAACCTTAAGCCTATTTCGAGTGGTTTGATAACTTCAAGAATGAAGGATTTGAAACAACGTCGAGTGACGCATCACCACTTCAGTTGATTTGTAGTTAAAATAATAATGGAAAAAAAGGTGCATCATAGACAAATGATAGAAGGTGAATAATGAAAGGGATAATTGAAAAAATATTTTCAATTCTTTTCTAACAGTCGATTATTATTATTATTATTATTATTATTTAATTACTACAATTGCAATTATTACGATTGTCTTTATTACTGTTATGAAAAATCGTGTACACGATCGACACGATTGTTGAATAGCAATAATAACGATAATTATAAGCATAAGTTAATCCCTCGGCTGTACGGTTCAGAAAAGTTTTTTCTTACTTTCAAGCCCGTATCGTTGAATCGGTAGATTTTACGCGAAAAATGCAATGAATTTCAGAAGCTTTAAACTGAGTTCAGGTTATTCTTCAGGTAAAAGTAACCGAAAGTGAGATATCGGCAAGAAGATATACAACGATTGAAGGGCTAAATTGAAAAAGAAAAAAAAAAAGACAGAATATGAAACGGAGAAATAAAAAACTAACTAACAGATAATTATCTAAGATCGATTGAAAACCAATAATTATTATATTCAATCTGATCGTTTCATTTTAATACCTACGTGAACACTGAAAAATTAATTTAATTCAATTTAATTTACTAAATTAATCATTTATTTATTCATACTTATCAATAATAAATCAGAGAAATCTCTGCGAAGCGGAATTAATTGAAAATCAAAATAAGGTGAAATTAATAACTGAAGATGAATATAGAAATAAAAAAATAACAAAAATAAGAACAAGAAGTTATAAAAAGAAAGAAAGTTCAAAAGAGAATGAAAATTATACCGTTCAAAACAACAACAACGACGACAACGACGAAGCAATTCAGAGAGACTGCCAGAGCGAGTTTTCGAACAATGAAATTAAATATCATTTTGTTTTTTCTTTTGTTATTATTTTATTATTTAATTCATTATATTGACAAAAAAAGAATGAATATCATCGTATCACGAGGACGAGAATGGGCCCGAAGGGCGATAGGGCAAGGGAGGTACACTATTGTTTTTGTTGTTTCCTTTTTCTTCTTTTTCAAAATTCGATGAACGGATATTCATTTCATCTAAAAAATTACGTTTGTTTTTTTCTCCTTTATACTTGGCTCCTTGCTTTTTTTTTTTTTTTATAATTACTTCTTTTTGCAATCTTCTCGTTTTCTGCATTTTTTTAATCATTATCAGTATTATTTTTTTTTATTGTTATTTGTATAGTTATTCTTATAGATCGGGTGTTTTCAGCTGCCTCTTGTTTCTATGGACGATGTTAGACTCCCTTCGCCACGCTGTACCTTCAACCATTCGACAAACTCGTCGAGCATTACTGGCCCTAGAATTAAAAAAAATGTTGCTTAATCAATTATTCGTCCATTTCGATCTGTTCATCTATTATTATGATTTGATAAGGATTATATTTCGATACGTTAATTGAGTTAATTACGATTTTTATATTCCAACGTGACAATTTCTACTATTAACGATTCGGAAACAAGAGAATTGAATTAAAAATAGTTTTGAAATCCCCCCAAAAAAAAAAAAATTATTTCCATTTCCAAGACCTGATTGATAATCTATGTAGTAAATATCTTGCATTTATTCATCATAATTTGTTGATAGTAAGTTTAAAGCATAACAAAAACGTTTGGATGACTTTGAATGATCAAAACTGCTTCTTTGATTAATTTTCGCGATGCCAAGACGATTAATCAGATTTAATAAAAATGATGAAACTTTTGGTGTCACTTTAATTTGTTGATGTATCAGCAGAAAATTATTGAGAATATAAAATACCTCTCAACATTTTGAGTATAAACGATCAGACACCTCAAGGATCTTGAAAATGTATTCATATTAGTCACTGGAACTAATACTCACATGCGCCGTCTAAATCATAATTTGAAAGATCGTGGCTAATGGTGCGTGAGAATTCCAGTATGTTGCACCACTGATCTTTATTGATAACTTTGTACTTTGACTGGTCTAAGAACTGAGCAAACTGAGCGAAGAGGGGCCAATGCTTTCCGAGGAGTAGCTGCAGCATCACTCGCGCCGTTTCCATATCCATACTTCGTTGATCCTTATCCTGAACCATTGCAAAAACCATCAATAACAATAAAAGAATAGGTCAATTACGGTAACTGAAAAGCAGTCTTTCGACTCACCCTAGCAAAGTCGTAAGCGTATCTGTAAATCCCCTTGAATGTGTGCGGCTCGTTAAGCAGGTTTCTTAGGTGTTCTAGCTTCTGTTGTACTTTAGCTATAGAGTCGCATTGTAGTTCCGAGAGGCCCTTGAGCCACTCGCCAAGTGTGAAAAAGCCCATCTGCCTGGCGTTCATTTTGTACGCCAATACCAACATCACAACGTTCTCTGGCTCGACGCCGATGTCCTCGCAGAATTTTTCCATACCCTCCGGACCCAGTGTGTCTGGGTCGTCCGGCGTCGTGTACTCCCGAAACCAGGAGACGCACCTTTTTTGTGAATAGGAAGACGCCGAGGACACATCTTCTGTCTTTGTATACCGCCTAGCGCTGACGAAAAAACACAAATTTTAGTTTCATGTGCATAAAAGCTACGCGAGTTGATCAATGAATGAGAGAAGATGAAGAGAAGATAAAAACGGAGAATCTTTACATTTTAATTAATCGATAAACGAACCTCTCGACATCCATACACGGTCGTAACTAGTTTATTTATTTACTTATTTATTTATATTGCAGAGTTTCTTTTCCTTCTTATTTCTATCTTCAAACAAACGAACTGATAAATTGGTTGAGAAGTCAACGATTCACATGTATATCATAGAAATTTGTATTCATAGTTTAATTTTAGTTTCTTTTCTATCTCTCCGTCTCCCTTGTTTATTTTTTATCCGTTCTTGTTCCGGTTTGATTAAAAGACCGTGAATCGAGTATATCGAGAACTTGAAAATGTTTAACAATTGATATTCTTCTATCGAACAAAATACAAAAACGCAGATAATGAAACAAAAAATAAGACAAGGAGGAGAAAAACTGGGAGCAATATCGAGTGGGAGTAAAAAAGACAGACTAAAACCGCTCACTCGCAGGCTTTGACAACTCCGTAAGGAGAAGAGACGAGGGGTTTACTAAACGAAGGAAGAGAAGAGAGGGAGAAAAATCTATTTTCGAATTGGCTGAGGTCTCTGCTTGAGAGTGTCTCCCTGTCTTAGTATTGGGTCTGTGTCTGCGTTCCTCGTGTCAAGGCTAATGAGACCAAGATCTCGTCTTAGACATTGTTTTTGTTTTTGTTGTTCGCTATGAACAACGGATCTAACTTTTTTTTTACTCCTCGTCGGGTTCGATTCTCAGTCGATCAACGTTGCCAAAGAAATTTGATTCCTGTATCTATTTTTCATTGAGTTTAATATGAAGAAGATGATTAGGTAATTGTTATTTTTTATTCGTATTATCCAATGAGAATGATTGAAACTCCATTTTCAAGCAAGTTTGATCAACGTTAACGCAAATTTATAAAATATGATGAAATGCATAGAATGAAATCTTTGAAAAGTTTAAAAATAATTAATCTCTCAACAGTCTTATGGATCAACAGGCTTGAGATGGTTTGATCAAGTAAGTCTTGAGTTTTATAGCGATAGTGAAAAACTTTGTCAAAATGAATACATAAGGAGCATCAGACACTGAAAATTTTTCTGTGCTCTTGAAAACGAAATAAAACGAAATGAATCGAATTTCGTTATGTTCAAACGATTCAGAAGAACTTTTCACAATGATATGAAAGAAGATGAGAGACGATAATCACACGAAAAAAAATTTTTTAACGAGCGTCAGACACGTGGAATATTTTCTGAGCTTTTGAAAATGATATAAATTGAAATAATATCATTTTCATGCAGTTGAGGAAAACTTCTCCCCTTCAAAACGATGAGAAACTGAGTAAAAAATGATGGAAGTTAAAGAAACGATTATGAGTCTGAATAATTAATAATTACATCAGAGCTTTCATTTTTTTCATTCGGGTTTGATTCGAGTGTCTTTAGCCCTCGAGTAGCCTCCAAGAGCCATGAATGAAGATTTTCGTCCTCTGATTGAGAATCAATACTCAATAAAACTGCACAAACAACAAATAAAACGACTACTCTGGTCCGTTTCTGTGATTGAACTGACGCAGACTGCTGAAAATAGTGATTAACGGGTTTTCAAGTTTCCGCAATCTTATCTAATCTCCGTATTCGAATCAGATAAAAAAACAAACAAAATGAAACAAGACAAAACTGAGCAGTCACTTCGACGGCGATGCCTTTCGTGATGAAAAAAAAAAAAAAATTGCAACCAAGCAATTTCAAGGATTATCACCTCGACGTGTGTCTGAGTCTCTTGGTCGGATGCCTCGGCATCCCTTCCTCGTGTGCGCTCGGCGGCATATCTGCGCCCGAGTTATGATGGTGATGATGGTTTGTGCTGGAGGGCGCTCTCCGCTTACTGCGAGGCATCCCTCCCGCCCCCAGTCCTTGGCCTTGAGCCTCTCCCCCCTCGATAGAACTTCTGGCTCCACTTCCGCCCACTGACTCCTCCGCACAAGATCTCTGGTGCGCTCGGTGATCCGCTGCCGGGTCCCAGGATGTCTGGAATTATACAATTTTGGTTCTTTTGTTTCTGCGGTCGCTTTTTGATCGTGTTTCAATTTTTATCCTGTCGTCTCAGGGTTTGAAAAAGAGGAAAAACGTGAAACGCAAAGAAATTTATGTACAAGTATGAAATATATAAGAAAACAAAGCAATTTTTAAGTCAATTCCTTACTCGAGTCAACTCATGGACTCGTCGAACGACGGTGACCCTTTAAATAATCTGTACTGCATGTTTTTTCTTAAACCAATCAACTTTGCGACTGCCTTTTAGCCTTGATAACTGAAGTTTCTAGCTTTCAAGAACCCCTACGTCTCAAAATCTTTGGAAAATTAGTCGGGAACTTGATACTCTGCAATCAACCGACTGAAGAGGCTCCGTCTCGTCGTCAGCGGAGACGAAGAAAAAACTATCGTCGCTATCTCATGAATTTTTAACCACTTTACCGATCTCTAGGATAATTTTTGTATCCCTGAAATCAACTCGCTGTTGTTGCAACAAGAGTTCGATCAGGTATCTAATTGTTGAGGCATTTTGAATAGCAAAACAAACAAAAACAGATAAAACTTTGAAATGCTCGAAAATTTGAGATCGACAATTTATAGGTTAGATTGGTTTTTCAATTTCGTGAATTAATCGTCGAATGATTGATATAGCCTAATGATAACGCTGAGAATTACCTAAAAAAATTAAGGAGTTAAACCTAAAGGAGAAAAAAAATTTAATAGTTAAAGAAATGATAAATCTGATTCAAATAATCTCCCAAAATATACGAGAAAAGCGAAGATGATGAAAAAAAATTATAATCACAAAGAGTGGATAAAATAGTCTTACCAAATAATTGGCGATACTACGTGTGCCGCTTGATAGATTGAACGAGCTGAGCTGATCCGTGATATAATTTGTCTCGTAGTAGGTGTTGCTGCTCCTGTCCAGATCCTCAGCACTTCGCGGTCTACAAGCTCTGTGAGCGACTCTACTAACACCACTACCAGTACCGCCACTACCACTATCCTCTCGCTCAACCTCAGCACCGATATTGTTTGACAAAAGTGAGGTTAGGTTCATCAATGCATCACCGTGAAACGCGCTGCTAGCCAACGCACTTCGATCCCCTTTTGTTTCTCCTCTCGCTTTTATTTTTCTTGCCGTTCCTTCTCTCGCGTCTTTTGTTAGTACTTGGTTTTTTTTTCTTTATTATTCTTGTTTGATTAAACCTTTAATATCGACGCTTTTTTGTCTCTTTTATTATATTATTAATATTATTATTATGGTTGTTACTGTGTTATTTAATTATCGCTGTAGACAATTGATCGACGATAGTAACCGTTTTTGATCCGTTTGATATTTTTATTTTTTTAGATTCTTTTTGATTTCGGTCGCGTTCCGCGATATCGCCTCCTTCGATCAGAGAATATCGAAATAATGATAAAACAAAAGAAACAAGATTCAATGAAATATGTTAGGTTAGGTTAGAGTCTGTTCATCTTGTCGATCTTTTAGAACAGAGAATATGGAATTATTGTTTCATTTGTATTCAGATTTATCGTTGAATTTTTTTTATGTTAATAATTATGGAGTAATTTTATAATTATATTTATCCTTTTGATTCCTTCTCGAAGCTCAGAGGACTCTGTGTATGTACAAAAATTTGATATATTAGTTATTTAACCGTAAGAAATATTGTTGAGAGGCTGATCCGTCTTATAAACAGTATTTATATTTAAAGCAACTAGAGTTTTAACGTTAAACACACCCAATCTTTGAAATATCTATGACATAAGCGTAGCGAGAACATTTAGCGAAACAGCTGACTCGAATGCGACGGACGGAGACGGACTCGCGTTTAGGTTATGAATTTCATTCTGATTGCTGCTGCCGCTTTGCTGTTGGCTGGGCTGAACCTGAATGGATTCAATGACGAATGATTGATTCAGTCGAATCAGGATAGGAATTAGAAGAAGCGAGCAATTAGTATATTGCGAAACTCTCTCTCTTCTCTCTGTTAAATATTTCGACTGTGCTACAAGATATTTTCTAGGGACTTTTGTCAAATAAGAATCTAGGAATTTTTGTTTCACATTCAAAATCGGATGAATTTTCCAGATTCTAGGGGCCAGGGGGATTAACGGACAATTTATTTCAAATTTTGACACCAGAAATCTACTGAATTCACTAAAAAAGTAGAATCTGAGATTTTTTTAATCATATATTCGGATTTGATTCTACTTTTTAGCGAAAGAGAAACTTGTTGAAAATCAATCGAAGGGTATTTATTCACGATTTAAAATGGTCCCGTTTTCTAGGTCCGCCGTGTAGAACATGTAGAAGCGGAAGAACAACAGTAACTGGACAACTTCAGTCCAGTCGATGGAGAAGGAAATTTCAAACATAGTTAAGACATAGAATTCCTGAAAATTACTCCAAAAATCGATCGATTTTTTGTAGATTAATAAAAAAATTGTCAACTTTGATTTCATTCGCTCTATGAAGAAGGGAGAAGAACAAAAACTCGAGAAACTCAGGATCGGTCCATATGAGGGAATGAATTTTTAACATAGTAAGATGTATACAAAATTGAAAATACACGAAAATAAATAGCTTTTTCACGGCAGCTACGTATAAAAAAGAATTGTTTAGTTTATTTTTGTAACACATACACGATTTCTGCGTTTTCTTGACCTATTGGTCGGGCCTAAAGTGAGCACTTTGCGCCCGCTCTCCATAAGCCGGTCAAAAAAAGGTCACTTTAGGCCCGCTTGATAGGTGAAAAAAACCCGCATAAATCGTGCATTTCTAATTGTTAAGGTGAAATGAAAGTCACGTGACCTCGATATGATTTACACTTGGAATTTTCAAACGCTATTTTCTCAGCCAAAACACATTCGATTGATGTGAAATTGATATCAGTGACGTAGAAAAACTCAATGAAGGGCCTGCCAATCGTGGATTTTCGAAAATCGAGACGTAATAACAGTTTTTTAACAATATTGTTCTGTAATTCAAGGAAGTGCTGCCTCTTTCCACGAGGGGCAGCACCTCCTTGGGTTACAGAACAATATTGTTAAAAAAAATTCTGATTATGTCTTTCGATATTCGAAAATCCACGATTGGCAGGCCCTTCATTAAGTTTTTCTACGTCACTGATATCAATTTCACATCAACCGAATGTGTTTTGGCTGAGAAAATAGTATTTGAAAATTCCAAGTGTAAATCATATCGAGGTCACGTGACTTTCATTTCACCTTAATGCTTTGTTTACTATTTCCTGTTGAAAACTGCAATCTAATTGTAACATATAACTATGCGCTGCCGTGTCCAAAAAGGTCACCTTATTGTTAGTGCCGCTTATAGGCACAAAAAACGCAGAAATCAATATTAGATGCGTTATAAAAAATATGGTGTGCACCGAGGGCTAAGTGGGCTTTTTGACCTCGTGTGGTTGCAGTACTCGTCTTCGTCTCGCACTGCAAACTCCACACTCGGTCTGAAAAAGCCCACTTTACGCCCTAGGTGCACAATATACTCTTTTTTTTTCAAAAGAGCGACACGCTGAGACACTGTGATACCATTGGTCCTTTCCCTTAGATTCAACCAATCACCGCGCTGTGTGTCTGACTGTGTCTGTTTGTTTTTTCTTGTTGGAAAGCTCCCAATGGGATTTTGAAAAAAGTAACTAGATTCACGAGATACGGAAGATAAATGTCCCTAGAATCTCAACGTCGCAGTAGAATGGTAGTACGTGTTATTTGTTATCACTATGATAGTTTCGTTGTGATCGTAGGTCCAATTATTAAAAAAAAATTCCCATAAAAAGGAATTTGTGTTTTATATTACAGTGTAGAAGGGATCGTTTGATTTTCGATTATATAAAATAAAAAAATTAAAATAAACCGATCAACGAGGGTGAATAAAAGAAGATCAATTCATCTGACAGCTTAAGAGACACTCGATCAACGTAAGTAAATTTTCTAACCTCTTTCTCTCGTCGCTCTCAACGACATCGCGACAGCGTCTCTTACTTATTTTATCCTTATCCGAACACTAATCTTCGCTCGCTCCCGACCTACCACCTTTCCGCATCGATATTCTCTTCCCGTTTATTTTTGCATGATAATCAGACTCCGACTAGCTCTCACTCATACTCGGTCGGCCATATGTATTTTTATTTACTTTTGACATTCACGCATATTACATGCACGCGATGATCGCTATTCGCTGTCTCGCATTCTCTTGTTATATTTTTTTAGTTCGTTTCAAGGTAAAATCAATAATTAAAATTGATAAAATAACCCAAAATCGATCCCCAAGCTCTCAATTTCGAACAATTATTATTGATCACGTTCTTCTGGACACAAATTGAAACAATAAAATTGTTACACTTGTCTAATTATCTTCGATCATGTATGAATATTCTCAACGATTATCGATAGGGAGACTCGTGCCAGGTACAATAAACAGAATTCGAAGGCACCTGGTGCGAGGCTCGGCTTGTTATTGTCAAATATGTTGTTAGATGAGTAGGTATGTTATACATGTACACATAGTGGATAGGCGACATATTTTTAGTTTTAATGACGTAGTAGCTATTAGCCAAACAGCAGGCATTGTTTTGTTATTATAATCGCAGCTCGTTGCTGATCTGACTATGGAGTATCAAAGGGGGCGTCCATAAATTACGTGAGGTGATTTTTGCGATTTTTTGACCCCCCCCCCCCCCCCCCCGGGGGTTTTGTGGGATTTGGCTCGCCCCCCCCCCCCCCCCCCCCCCCTAAACACCTCACGTAATTTGTGGATGCCCCCAAACTATTTTTGTTCGGTTTCCTGAAAACGGAAAAAAACTGCGAATTTTTTTTAAAAATATTTCACAATTACTGGTTCTAACAAAACTTGAAGAGATTCTTCAAATACTTTTTTGTGATCTCTTTTTTTCCTGGTTTCTGAAATAAGCGGTTTGCCCTATATTCAATAATCTCTAAATGATTGAAACAATATTCTCTTTTACAAAACTCAAGCATCTTGACGACAGTAAAATACGATGCCTCATTTTCTCAGTTGAGCTGAAACACATAAGTTCACAGTAGCGGATGCTAAAATAAGCGTAAGAGATAGTGACAAGAGAGCTAGCTGTGGAGTATACAGAGCAGCATGTATGAATATACAAAAGAACAGAAGGGAAATAAAAATACAATAAACATGTTTTCACCACACCTGCACGGAAAGTACGACTTTCGGCCCGCTGCGTGAACGGGAAGTCGTGCTTTCGGATGCAGGGAGTGGTGAAAAATAGTATACTACCCACGGGAGTGAAAAAGGCCATCCCAAACTGCGTTCTTGCCAATCTCACATGCAGTTTGGAATAGCCTACTTTACCTCCCTAGGTGTGTAATATACTATAGCATGTAGGTATTTCATATGGCAGCCCTCCAGAGGTCCGCCTTGAGGCTCTTTTCGGCACACTCGAATTATGAATGAATAAATAAATAGTTCTATCATTTGCTTTCATAGAGTCACACGTTATTTATGAGGGACCATTGATCCAGGCTTCACTATTCTAATAAGATATGAGCCCTGAAATCATAAATTTCTTTCAAATATTCAATTTTTTTTACTTGGTTCCTTCCAACGAGCTCCAGAAGTGTGAGGAACCTTTTTTTTCCCACTTCGTTTTTTGTGGTGGCTACGAGTCTACTACGACTAATCAATCAGGAAAGCTTGTGTTTACTGAAACATACTGGCACTGGTGAATCATTTGCGCTACTTTTAAGACTGCGGATGTTGGAAATTGACGCTGTATATGATTGAATCTGTTTCCTTCGCGAAGGCTAGTGGATTAAATCAGAGATACACACGCAGAGTTATGTGATTCATGTAGATAGCGATATTCAACAGGATCAAGTTGAAGGATATTATATCATGCAAACTACTGACTAACGCAGACACAAGATATGCGTGTAGAATACGATGAATCGATCTACCAGCACAATAACGTCATGTCGCAATGCACTTCAAACTGAATATTGTAAATCCAATCTCGTTATCTGTTGAGATATTTTCTACATATACTTCGTCTCACACTTTGTAACTGCGGTTGTTTATCATGATGACGGTGAGGTTCTTAATCTCAACGATAATTGTACAGCTGTACGAAAGAATGTATAATTGAAAGAAAAAGCTCTTTGTTGTATATCTAGTCTCTTAGGTTCGAAGAATATAAAAATAGACGCACAATTATCCGAGCTATGCAGATCCACCCGATATAGGGTAACCGGATAACTCAGATGAAGGTCGTCTGAATAATTCACTGGGGAAATAACGTCATATTTTTTTGCTCTAATGTACGTCAATCGTATTTATCCTCCATAAAGTATGCAATTCTGATGTTCGAGTGATTCCGATCCCAGATGAAACGGTCTCTGGTGCTTGAGATCACACCGTAATTCTACCCACGTAATGCCAAATTTAATCAGATGAATCAATACTCATTTTAAATTCAATATCTCATCGTTCAATGACAAGTTCAAAGATACCTGTAGGACAGGTAGAGCATCAAACAATATATGGATTGGCACATTGGTAAAATACTCTAAGCCATTGTATTAATTTTTCGGCATTTCAGTTCACGTTTGGTGACCATTGCTATGTAATTCATGGAATTTTTCATTCATTGTGACAAACCATATCCGACTGGACATCATAAACTATATTCTCTGCATCCCTTTTCTAAATAAAGTTCTACCTCCACTCCTACGAACAAAATCCCTTCGTTCAAATTGTCAACCAGTTAGAAAAATGAAACAAGTCTCCCACCTACTAATCCAACCAATCAAGGACAAATGAACGAATTTCTTCTCTTACTCGAAATCCCTTAGTACTTGCCTTAACTCATGAACTCAGAATTACGATTCAGTCGCACTGTGAATTTGAAACTTTGGATAGCATCGAATAGGTCTTTAGTATGTATCTCTAAAAGTAAACATAACATCCTCTTCGTTTGACTGCCCTCCGAATCTAACTAAACTGAACTTTTCTCTCTTTCCAGAGAACGTGTCTTTCAAATCAAGAAGCACGATGTCTCTGTGCGAAGACCAGGACTACCGCGTCCCTTGCTCCCCTTATCGCAACAGCGCATTGTCATAGTAGCCTCCTTCTCCAGAGTCCAGAAACTAGCATTTCCTAATGATAGTTAAAACGCATCCCATTTTACCGGCAGATCCAATCAAACTCCTCGCGTTGAATATCTTCCAAATACAGAAACACAGTTTCGAGCGAAACTTTGAGCAGAGTTCAAATTTTTCTCCCTCTTTTCGTTTTTGATTTCAAATATTTTTCTCCTCCTTCCATAGATTTCAGCGCCATACTTTAACTGCTTTCGCTCATCAAGGCTGCGCTAATAATGGCCTCCAATAATCAACGCGCACCTTCCGCTCCTCCGCCTCAGAGATGGTCCACTGATAGCAAAAAAAACTCCAAAGAGAATCAGCAGCTCATACTGAATCAGGTCAAGGAGATGTTCGGGTCGATTTTAGAACCAGAGATCATATTGTCTGTGGTTCAAAATTGCAAGTGGAAATGTAAGTCCGGTAATCCTGGATGTGGGAAGTACGCAACAACCCTAAGAGTCTAGGAATTATTAACAGCGGTGAAAATCCCAGAGTACCCTTAATTGATAATTCTTTCTTTTTTCCCAGTACAACCATCCATCGACGCCCTGATAATGCTTTCTGAGAGCGCGGAAGATCCTCTGAGCAGTGTAAACCAACGGACCAACCCAGAGCAGAACTCTCATCTGTTTCCCAAAGGATTTGTCGACAACAATAAGCAGAGGGATCGCAAGCCTTCGAACCTGGAGCATGGTACGAAGTCTGCGAACAGTTTCCTGAACCTCAACGATAAGGAGCTTCAACGGCAGCAGGAGGAGTTCCGGAAGTTTGAACTGCTGAAGAAAGACCTTGCCGAAAAGGGCTTCGTGTGCTCGGAGAATGAGAATATCTCAAAGCCCAGCTACTCCCAGGAAAACAACAAAATCCCGAACACGAAATTGCAGAACTGGACCTCCGGCAGTCAGAGCGGGAGGTACGAGGCCGGTCAGGTCTTATACTCCTCCGATCTCGAGAACGGCCCGACAAGCTTAAACTCTCACATCAATTCAACGACTAACGAACTCTGGCCGGCTTATTCGGGGCAAAAGAAGACAAAAGAGACCAACAACCAACTGGACAATCTTTTTGGAAGCAAGCTACAATTCTCCCGGGATTCACCGAGCGGGAATAAGGTTGCGAACAAGGGAACGATACCAAAAAACTATAAGATGCAGAATCCACCCGAGAACGTGAAAGAAAATGATTTTGGGACTGATGGAATTGAAGATGCTCAACAGCAAGTCGCGCAGTTTGATGACTACGATAACGAAGTCAAGAAATCTAACGTCCACAAAGGAGAGACAGAGTCTCTCTGCGGGCTGAAGGTCCAGTACCGGCTTCCCGGCCTGGAAAACAGTTCAGACGACGACGCTGACGTCGTGATTGAGGACGAGAGCTCAGATTATCAGAGCCAGATCCCTTCCCTCATGTCCATCAACGTCTGCCAGTTTATTTCCAGCTCTAGCGAGAGTCCGGTGAAGAATCTTCCTCTCACTCCGTCCCCCCCACGCTCGCCGCGCCAGAACACTTACGACGAGAAGTTTAGGAGCATCATATCCTCAATTCTGGATGGTCACAAGGTGCTCGTGATAATCAGAGGCCTTCCTGGAAGCGGGAAATCTCATCTAGCAGCGAACATAGTCAGGTCGACGGTGGACGGAGACCCGAGCCAATTCATCTTCAGTGCTGATGACTATTTTGTGATGCTGGGACGTGGCACCTTTCAATATGTGAGGTCGAAGCTGTCCGAGGCGCACAGTTGGGCTCAGAAGAAGGCATTCAGTGCGATGCGTAAAGGTGTGAGCCCCGTTATCGTCTGTAACACTCACACTCAGTCCTGGGAGATGCAGCCTTACGTTGTCACCGGCGTTCAGAACGGATACATGGTCAGAGTGCTCGAACCCAACACGCCGTGGGCGAGGAACGTGAATGAGTTGGCAAGGAAAAACACCCATGGAGTGTTGAAAGAGACTATCAGAAACATGATGGAGAGATACGAGAGAAATTTGACCGGGGAAAAGCTGGTGGAACAGTTCTCTTTGAGGTATTCTGCGGAGAACGTTCCTCCACAGATGAGGAAATTCCCTCCGCTGATCGCGGGGAGTCTGGAGGACGTCGAGGGAAAGAACGAAGGAGAAAAGCAGAAGAATAACAAGAGGACAAGGAGGAGAAAAAAGAATGTCAACAACGACGGAGAAAAAGATGGCGCCAACTTCCTGCTCAGCGAATCTGACAAGAATATGAAGCACTTGGAAGACTCGCCGAAGTCGAAGAATCAGTTTAATACGCTTGAAAACATCGTGACGAACGCTTTGAAGTCGGAAAACGACACGTTGAACAAATCTCTCGTCGATTACTGCATAGAAACTGACTCCGGGGACGAAATTGACTCCGACAGAGTCCCGGGTCCTGAGCAAAATGGACTCATCGATAACACGGAGTATAATCTGCTGGGCGAAGATCGGCAGGAAAAGAATGAGAAGGATTATTCTTCCTCTTCTTCTTCTTCTTCTTCTCCAGAAGCGGTACAGAAGGACTTCATAATGCCACCATCCCCATCATCTTTTGCTCCCAAAAAATCTCCGAACTTGCACCAGAACCTCGGGGCAATCGGCTCGGAGAGAAAGGGCAGCGTAACAGCGACCGATTACGAGAATTTGAACCAGAACTCGGATGACAAGGAGACCGGGGGGGAGGGGGAAAACGTCTTGTCCCAGTGTTGGGATTTCACTCTGCTCGTGAACGGCCAAGAAATTCACAGCCGATGGCATCCTCCGCCTCGGCCCTGCAAATCAGACTTTGGGTACCCAAAACCAGAGAATGAGCCTGAAGCGGAGGAAGAAGCCAGCGGAGTTATCATCACGGAAATTTCAGACGAGGAGTGGAAAACGGAGAACCTGGACGAGGCTGTCCCGGCAGAAGAGGATCTACAGTCTGCGATAGACAAGATTATCAACAAAATGGACGACTTAGACCCTGAATCTGAGTCCAAGGAGCCAGAACCAGACTCTAAGGAGGCAGAAGCCAGCGCAGAACCGGCGAGCTCCATCGGCTCGATATTTAACATGATTAAAAAGTCGTTTCTGGGTCTCGGCGTAGACGCGAAGCCCATTCCAGAAGATTACAAGACAGAGGAGAGCATCATGAAGTTCAAACATCAAACTAATGATAATTCATTATCCGAGAACGACGCGTTCGAGAATGAAAAGTCGCACAGAGAACCGGACAAGGAGGATCTCGGCACTACCATCGTCGGCGATGATCTGAGCCCGAAATTATCTCAAGTGAAGGAGCAGGGGAATGACGAAAGGGAATTATGCAAAGTGGAGAAGATCTCGAGCTTTGAGACCCTCGGTAATAATTCGGAATTCGAAATTCTTGTGGAGGATAATTTGTCGGAGAAACTTAACGAGCTAGAAATAGAAGCTGCGGATAATAATCAGACCAAAACTCAATGCGTTCATTCTAGCATCGAGTTTCACGACTCTTCGAAAAAGGATTTGGAAGAAGTAGGAGAAGAAAACTTGGCAGAAAGTAAACATCAGGATCTCAAAGCTCGAGAAATTGAAGAGAAGGTCGAAAGTCTTGATCCAAACCTTCAGAACCCTGGACCTGTCTACGATTTGCTAACCGAGGCTGTGAACCGGATAATTCAGGGGCGGGAGACGGAGAACAAATCTGAAACTACAAGTCCAGAGCGTTTCGTTGAAGAAGCTGACTCCCTGGGGTTGGAGAATTTACGCGAAGAGGATGAAACGATGATGAAAAACCAGCTCCTCGACATTTTGAACGCAGAAATAGAAACTGAAATAACGAATTTTGAGGCGGCAACGACGAGTGACGAAGAATTGTTGGAGAAATTGATCAGAGATGAAGAAATTGCCTCCGCGGTCGATAGAAACTCGAAAACCGAGTCCTTCGAAGGCATCGGGGAATCAAAAGACGACCTAATCCGCCTGGAAAACTGTCTCAAAGATCTTGAGCAGCTAGAAAACCATGAAAATAGCGTAACAACAGAGCCAGAAATAATCGACAACCTAAACCAAGTGACCTGGAAGGAATCTCCGTTCCCAGTTCCTCTAGACCCCATAAATTCGCTTCCGGAACGAATTGAGAAACTCGAATCTACAGAGAAATCAGACTCTTCGACGAACACCAGCAACTACGACTTCAACGTTTTGTACGTTGGCGGAACCTCGGAGTACAAAATCCTCCGAACTCAAAGCAGAACAATAAACAACAGCCCGTCTTTGTCTCTCCTCACAAAACCGCCTGTGAAATTAATGCTAGACAAGAGTTCGATGACCGCGGTAGTCGACATCCTGAGCGGCGAGGAGAGCCTCGAGTTCAAAACTGAGCAAGAAACTATGAAGGACCTGGACGAGCTGATAGAGATGTTCCCAAACCTTCCTCGCGAAGATATAACTGAGATCTACAAAAACTTGTGCAGCTGCAACTTCAACTGGACAGTCGACATGCTCCTGGACGGAGTTCCAGAGAACGTTACAAAGTACAGCAAAATCGAGGCTCCCAAAATCGACACACCTAAAACCGAGACGGAGGTGGAGAGCCAGCAGTCGACACCGCGGCGGGATAGAATAGACAAACTAAAGCAGTCTAGCAGCTCGGAGTCGAATGACGGAGATTCTAAGTCTCAGAGCCCGAAGAAGAAGCGGGAGAAGCACAAAGTTTCTTCGGACGCTTTAGAGCTGAAGAGACAAATCGAGGAAAAGATGATAATGAACGAGGCCAGCTATCACCCGCACATTCTGAGGGTCAAGAGGTGGAAGAATGGGGAGCCTGATCCGGAGGAGAAGCTACCGCACACTCCGACCTTGGAGGTAGAGGATTTGTGCAGGGAAACGCAGTCTCCTAAGTCGTCGGAGAGTACGGATGACTTCACCGAGGATGATATTGAGCCTGAGGAAATGATGGAGCTCAATTTAGGACGGGATTTTATAAAAGTATTAGAGAACGAATTTGGGAATCCCGACTTTCAGTTCCCTGGGGGAATTTTTCCTGTTATTCAAATCAAGAAATCCATGGCTCAACAGCTCCATGCACTCTGGATCGAGAGCATGGAGCAACAGCTCAATGCTCAGCAGGAGCAACTCGATAAGATGATAGAGAAAGGTGACGGGATTTTTCGATTCTTTTCTATTTCAGTTTCAACAGAATTTATGGGGTTTTAATCAGACTGCGTGCAGCTTCGTCATGAAATAGAGATATTCAGCATCTTGAGAAAATTTCGTTAAGACTGAGTTAAGAGTACTGATTATCGGAACAGTTTTTTTTAACGAGTCGATTGATTTAGAAGAATCTAACGAACCATAGAACATCCTTCGGAGTTTTTGGAACGAATCTTGTTCAAATTATCATCGAAATTTATCAAATCTCATCCAATCTAATCAATTTTCGTTAAGTTTTGTATTGAATATCCTGAAAATCGATCAAATTTCATCATTTCCACTCAATATCAGTGAAAAAAGTATTCAATTTGGAAGGATGTAATGCAATTTTCGGTAATTATATCAGAATCGGCATCAAACGATGAATTTTTCGGCTCTGGGGGAATTTATTCTGAAGTTTGTTAAAATTTAAGTAGGTCTGCGAATGATTTCACATAATTATAGTTAATTTTATAATACTATTCTAGTTTCAATTTCATTGAATTTATTCTGAATTAATAGAATTTCAATTCATTTCGGATGGAAATATCAGAGAATCCGACCTTTTCTGATTTCACTATGATTACGAAGACTTATAGTCAATTTTGTCAGATTTTATAGTCTCTTTCATCAAAATTTTGCAATAAAATCAAAAACCTGAGTAAAAATCCCTCCAACGTTCATCTAACGTTGATTGATAATTCTACGTTCTGTAAGTAAGTTGAAAAACTCTGTCCCAGATGCGGAATACGCGAGATCACTAGAGCAAGAAGAAGCTCGTCTGTGCGAGCCTGTGATCCCAAATCTCCAGGAAATAATGGACATGGAAATGTCTCTTGCGATTTACAACAACGATTTGGTAAGAAAGCAACTCGTCTCTGCCACCCAAATACCCAAAGAATTCCAATAATCCCCGCCTCGCTTCTCTTTCAGAAAAAACAGATCGAACTAGAAACTCCGAACGACATGGCTTCCAGACTAACGAGACAAATGCTCCATGAAATGTTCACGGACCACGACCCGGAAACCTTGGACGAAATCCTGAAGGCCCACAACGGGAACTTCAAGGAGACTGTCGACGTCCTAGAAGCGAGTACCGGCCAGGTTGCGGACCGCAATAACACTCTGAGAAAGCAGAAGAGTCTGATAGACAGGGCAAAGAAGGAATCGATACAGACCAACGAGGAGATGGATTCAGGCGCCTCCGCTAATGTCTTTGGCGAGTCTGAGACTGAGGCGAACCTCGGCTCGTTGACTTACGACGATGCAATGGAAGAGGCGCAGACTTCGAGAAAAGAGGCTCAGAGGCAACTTGCTCTCCGAAATGAAAATTTCAACAAAGCTACGGAAGCGATTAGGAAAGGGAATCGAGAAGTCGCCGTATACTATTCGCAGATGGTGAGGTAGACACGAGAAAATTCGATCTGACATGAAATTTAATACTTTTGTTTACATTCCAGGCAAAATTACACTCGAAAAAAATGGAATGGGCGAATTCCACGGCGGCGAGTGCGTTCCTGGCTGCTCAAGACTACAAAATGGACACGGAAAACACTTTGGATCTTCATTACCTCTATGTAGCCGAGGCTCTACAAGCCCTCGATGTATTTTTGGACTATCATACCTCCAGATTAATGGATGGTAACAAGAAGTCAATTAATTTGTACATTATTACTGGACGAGGAGCTCGGAGCAGCCGAGGAATGAGCAGAATCAAACCAGCCGTCTCGAAAAAACTGACTTCTAAAAATATTAGGTGAGAGAGACGACGGAATATTGAAAGTTTGATTGAATATTGATTAATTTTTTCAATCCTTTCACATAATATTTTTGTCTTTTTTTATTCTAAAGATTCATGGACGAGAATCCTGGCTGTCTGAAAGTGGTTCTTCACAGACGAAGCAACGCAGCTGGTTAGAAAATTTTACTGAAATTATATAGAGAGATAATTGAACTGGTTTGAATCAAAGAGAACCGGTTGAAGTGATTATTGTTTATACCGATCAGATAGAATCGATAATGAATTTGAACATCTTTTTTATACATGTGTATTGATTTTATTATTTTCTATTGAGAATAAGAGTTTGATAGGGAGGATCATTCTTTTAATGATGAAGCAGAACTCGAGTAAATCGGCGAGAATCAATGACAAATTGTTCGAAAGCAATTTAGAATTATAAAATTAAAAGTAAATACGTAAGATAAGATAATAATACTAATTAATGACGTCAACTACCTAAAATTAATTTTTTAATCATTGAGGTATCAGATTTTGGACTTGAGAAGTTTTAGAAGAAACGATGAAATTTCAATCAAATAATGATATTGGTGAACAAAAATTCTATTAAATACTTGTTTACGTATAGGTAACTGAAAATTACTATAAATAGAATATATATATATATACATAATATTTTATACATATAATTAGAACTGTGCTGAAGTGTTTTTTTTTTCACTTTTATTCTGTATGTATAATAAATTATTGTTATATTATATGCACAGAAATGCAGAAAGCGCAAAGATGGAGAATCATCGTTGTCAAATTTTTACTTTGTAGGTTTGTAAAGAAAAAATTATAGGTATAAATTATAATCGCGTTTACATAGGAATGATAAAGAGAACGTGAAAAGAATTTTATCTTCTTCTGGCTAAGTAGGTCAAAAATCATTCTAATGTTTCGGATTTTCTTGGGGACTTTATTCAAACCAAACCTGTTGATGGAGCGGGTCAAGCTCCACATCTTATGAACGAATCTACAGTCATTATTATTTTAAAGACAAGTTGTTATTGGCAATAATGATAGTCTTTTCTTTTGAATGATATAAAAAAGTTTATTATATTTTTTCTTTTTTTACTCTACTAACTGGAAGAAGATTTTAATCGACTAGTGGATTCATTGATTAATTTTGTATCTTATGAATCGATGTCAATATAATGTGGATTTTATAATTGAATGCATTGTTATTTTTGTTTTCTATACATATACATCAAATTGTAATTACGTAATTGTGAGTATAATTATAATTTTTTTTAATCACAGCGAATGAAATGAAATTGAATTTAGGCTGTACTGTCTGTGTAAAAAATCAGGAACAGAGAAAAAAGGAAACTTTTTTATGCAATAGCATTGATCAAACATCTCTGCCGTATGTAATAGGAATTCATACGAGCAATTTTGAATGGTGTAAGCTTAGAAATCAATTATTTGGAAAAGTTTAATAGGTATGTTTAGAATAGTGAAACTAATGGGTGTTTTTCCGCCTTTTTCTTTGAAAGGTGTTTTTTTTCTTGTTTAGATCCTAAGATTGAACCATCCTTGAACAATCGAGTGTGCGAGCGAGCGATAAAGCGAAAGTATTTTTTTATATAATAATCATACAATATTACTCTGTCTCAAGAGTCTTGTTTCTGTTCATCATTACGTTTGACATTACATATTATGTTTCTCTGATTTTCGATATTTATGTATGTATGTTTGTATGTATGTAAAACTTTGAAGCACTTAAGCAAAATCAAATATAAGATAGTACGACAAAGATTGGGTCAATTTTGTTCCTCTCAATTCATCGATACTGGTTTCTCACTTTCCTTTATGTGGCCGTCTTTAATTTGAAACGAAAAACTATGATCAATTCGCGCGACTAAGAAAGAAATTTTTAAGATACAGGCTACTGCGAACTTTTTTTCATTCGTTGGTTTCTCATTGCCTAATTTATCCAGAGCTCAACGATGAAGGATTATGAGCTTCAGTTACCGGGAGAAGAACTCATGGAACGGCTTCCGTAACTCAGGAGGTCTCCGCCTCTCGGGGAGACTCAGCAAGACAACATCTTGTTTGTATAAAAAAGATGATCAAAGCGCTTCCATCGATCCTATCCCTGCGCCAGATGACAATTTTGGAAGGATTACTTCTTCGATTTTGGCTGGACACAAGGTCCTCGTGTTGCTCAGAGGGCTGCCTGGCAGTGGGAAATCTTATTTAGCGAGAACTCTTGTAAATTCAACAGTTGGTGGGGACCTGAGTCAGTTTATATTCAGCGCCGATGATTATTTCGTGATAATTGGGATGGGCGAGTACAGATTCAACGCATCAAGACTCACCGAAGCTCATAGATGGAACCATGAAAGAGTCTTGAACGCTACAAAGAAGGGTGTGAGCCCAGTTATTGTGGACAATAATAACATCCAGTTGTGGGAAATGCAACCCGATATTGTATCGGGTGTGAGGAATGGGTATTTGATAGAAGTTTTTGAGCCACATACGCCGTGGGCTTGGAACGTTGGCGAATTAGTCAGAAGAAACAGCCACGGGGCACCAGAAAATACTATAAGAGCGAAGATGGAGAGATACGACCATAATTTAACGGGTGAAAAACTTGTGGAACAATGTTCACTGAGCTATGGGCCTGGGAACAGTCCTCCGCAACGCAGGAAACTTCCACCTCTCAACGAGACCCAGGAAGAATTGTACTGAAAATATTGTAATTTTGATTAATTTTAATTCTTTGGCATTGTACATAGAATTTCGGTTTATTTCGGTAGAAGTTCATTAGATTTCGTCTGAATATAATTGGATTCATAGACTGTCAAAAAGTCCGAAAATATTTCTTCAGCTTTTATCAAGTTTGATCATAAAAATTTCAAGATTTTATTTTACTTCAGACAAAATATCATCAAATAGAATTTAATAAACTTTATGTAGATTTCAGGTCAATCTTAGAAGTCTCTACAATCATCCATTTTCGGCCAACTTTTACAAAACTGTTTTAGATTTTCAATTAATGATCTCGTAAATTTTTTTTTTCCATTCGTCGAAAACGAATTCAGCCAAAATTTGACAACTGAAATTTTAATCTTATCACTAATCGGCCAATAAATTTCTCCAACATTCATCATCTAGTATTTGACATTTCCGAATCTTTCCCTCTTGTCGTACAATTTCTTTGGACTAGGTTTAATCTTCTTCAACGGAATGACCGTGCTCGAAGTCGGACTGATCGCAGCCACAGTTTCATGCTTAGCAATCTTCTTTGCGGGGCTTTTAACAGCCACCGGAGATCTGTCCACCTCGTGACAAGGATTTTTCAGACTCTTTCTTGCCCTCGTTGTTAGATCCGGAGTCAGCCGCTCAGTAATAGTCGCTAGCCTCGTCTTCTGGCGACGATTAATTAATGCAAGTTTCGCTTCACAGGCTTGAGCCGCTCCTCCGATGGCTCTAGAGGCTCCGCCCGACCCTCGATGCACCGGAACATCCGGCCTCTGAGATATTATCATCGGCAGGAAGCTGGGAACAATAAATTCTGTGTATATTTTTAAACTCAGAGCCTAAATCGACTATCCAGGCTACCTATCAACTCTGTCGCTTTTTTCTGAAGCAGCTTCGCCCCGCCTGTGCTCAAGGTGCATCTTCTGCTCATACGACTGGTCGGAACTCTTCTGACATAAGTTGTACTGCGTTCCAAGCGTCGAAGGGCCACGCTTTGTCGGGATGCTCCTGAGCTCCATCGGACTCGTGCTATTTTCTTGAGAGACTATAGACTTGCCGTTACGCTTGATACTCGGAAGCCTGGAGACCGATAAATCGGAAATGTCTGAGGCGTTGTCCTGAAAATGAAGCCCGATTCTTAAAATAAAATAAAAACTAATATGAATTGAGAAATATGTTATTCGTCACCTTGGAGACTCTTTCGCCGATTTTCGATGCGTATTCCCTCTTCTGAGGACAGAAATTTGGGGTTCCCCAAACCCTAGATAATTTTTTTTTGTTATCCATGGGATCGTCGGCACAGGCGTTGCTCTTATCTGACTTTGACTTCTTTGTGGGGCCAGATTTGTTATATAAGTATGAGCTCGGTGTTTGTCTCGTGTAGTTTGGACTGGATGCCACTATCCTGGGCATTTTAACAGCCTCAACTGGGTTTATGTCCGTGGGAATGATCTGGAGCTCTATTAACTTCGGCTTCCTGGTAGGTGCCCCTGCACCTGGAGGCTGAAAATGTATTGGCTCATGTTTTTTGAGGAAGATTTAGTCATGTTTTTCTCACTTTCAACTTCTTACGGCGCTCGGATGTTATATAACTCAGCAAAACTGGGTTCCGCCAGTGGGGATTCCCACCCTCATGGATAGATGGGGACGGCGTTACGCTGGTCGAGTGTCTCGGGGACTCGTTTTCCCTTGATTAATTGAAAAAGAAGTTGAAACGATTTTAACTTTCGAAAATTAATGGTCATCAGTTCGTTTAGAGAAATAAAACTATTAAAAAATTCTTTTAACGGAGGATACAGATGCTAAAAAATGTCCTATAGCCAATTTTTACATTGTCGAAAGGCTGTAAAATTATTTTCTCTGTTTCAAAGACTCAGTTCCATCCAAAGATAAAGAAAATATTGAATTTGAGTGGACTCTGATCGTCGAAATAAAGTTCTTAGCAGATTGATAAAGTTGAAAACCAGAAAATGACGAAAAGCTCCTCGACGAAGGATGAAAAGAGCTGGAAAATTGTTATAAGACTTTTTGAGACTGATTTGCCTGAGATCGTTGAAGTATCGATGTTCCAGGAGTCGTTTGACGTTACTTCGGTTTTCAGGGTCGTAGACGAGCATTAATTTGAGTATATCTCGTCCTGCATCAGAGACCTGCGGTAATAAGTTTCCGACTCCAGTTCCTCCCTTTGTCGGAAAGAAGTATTCACAGTTTCTCGATTTACTACTGAAATTGCGATTCATAAATATCAGTGAATCTGAGAAGCCTAAAACGAAACTTTCTATTCCTCGCCATCTTACTGCCTGCGAAACTTCGCCACCAATCTTGCGTGCGGAGTCCCTAGGATTGCGTGAATTTTTGTTATCTGATCCACCTCATTGGACCCAGGAAACAATGGCTTCAATCTACACAGAAGGACCAGGAAAGCAAATGTTGTTACATTTTTATTGACTCCGCAGATACTTCAACTATTTCTGTATTTCTCAAGAATTTGATTTTCTTTTTGTTCCAAAGTTCCTACTCCAGAATCCTTGGCAAACTTTATATCCCATTCTCTAGTCTCTATAGTTACGTCAACAGCTCGTAGAAGACACAGCCGGTGGCCCAGACGTCCATTTTTGGTCCATAAAAGCCAGTAGTCAACAAACATTCAGGAGAACGGTACCATCGGGTAGAAATATACTCTGTGTAAGGTGGTCTGCTGTAGATTCCTCTTATGGATCCCAAGTCTGCTAACTTCACTACGTCTCCCTGCGTAGAAACTTCGTGATAATTACTCGATTTTAACGATCCACATTTGTTGTGCAAAATCGCTTTTCCTATTATAATATTCATCAAAGTTTTGCTTCATTCTGATGAACAAAGTTAGTTATGATGCTCTTCAATAAGGATCGAAGCTTTTTTCAAGATACCTTCAGCAGTATATTCTCCGGTTTAATGTCTCGATGGAAGATGCCGTGCTTGTGAAGGTGCTCTAGACCCTTGAGGAGCTGGTAGAAGTAAATTTTTACCCTCTGCTCGGTCAGCGCACGCCTTTCAAAGGGTGATGTATCGTAGAAAATCGAAGAGTTTTAATAACGAATATCATCGCTACGTTTTTATGAAATTGTATCATGAAAATCCCATAATTTGATTCAAGTTGGCCCAGTTTGATAGAATTTTAGTCGATTGCCAATTCAATATCATAAAATGTAATCGGTTTTCAAAGGGTTTCATTAGTATTTCGAAAGTTCGTTAGTTTGAATGAAATCTAAGTTTATTGTGGGTGATCAGATTATATTGAATTTTCAAGGATTCAAGACCCTTACCCTTTTCTTGCCTTCATCAAATCATACAAACTCATATCCATGAGTTCAAATATCAGGGTAACTTTTCCAGGTAGAGGATCGCTGCGAGGAAAAGAGACGGAGACAACGAATCAGATACGAAACATTACTTTCACATTTCCTACGTCACGACATAATTATAACGATCTTTTCCTCCGCTTACTAGTGCGACTCCACCATGTAGAGGATATTCGGATGTCTGCTGATCTTTCGCATCGCAATCACCTCCGGACTTTCCAGAATTTCGCTCATACTGTGAAATAATAATTAGAAAAACGTTTCCAAATATTTATCACCGTTCAAGAGACTAAGCGTCAAATTTTCGACCAATCTACTTCAAACTCGGCTCTGAACGAGCACAGCGTTTACTTTTGATAGATTTTTTTCAGCCGCTTGGCTGCGTAAAGTGTCCCGGTCTCTCGGTCCTGGCATTTTAGAACCTCGGAGAAAGATCCTTCGCCAATTTTCAACAATACTTTGTACTCTGTTATTCAAACGGAAATAATGTTAACATTTTTAGACTCGTCTTACGTTGAGTAATTACTTTTTAGGAAGCTCGTAGACATAACGAAGGTCTAAATTGGAGATTAAATGAGGGGCGAAGGTCTATGGCGGGTCCTATTTTCTAACTGACTTCTTCACTTCGACTTTGTTCAGGACGTTTATGTGAAATCGGATTTTGAGTACGTGCGCATCCTTCCGAGAGAGGATTAGAATCATTTTCTCTTTTGGCGTCAATATATCGGTGCTGTATCGTATCGTGGTTTTGGGTTTTAAATACGGAAATAAATAAATGAAATACGAATCCATGAAGGTTGATGCAGTTGTAGAACTAACAGATGAACCAACACTTCTTTTTTGCATATATTGGATGGCAAGAATGTAGACTCTATATCAATCGGCATAATGTAATTTGACAGAAGATAGATCTCTCTTCTTTAGAAACAGCTACGCGTTTATTTGTCTGAATTCCGACTTTTTCATTCCGA
Organism: Euura saliciscinereae; assembly: GCA_018420115.1. Classification (NCBI taxonomy): domain Eukaryota; kingdom Metazoa; phylum Arthropoda; class Insecta; order Hymenoptera; family Tenthredinidae; genus Euura; species Euura saliciscinereae. The sequence goes on along the minus strand of JAFFZH010015156.1, from coordinate 11,996 downwards.
TGTAACACGCGTGAAAAGGAGACTTTTCGGTTAAAGCTCCTTCATTGGTTTGAACGACATTTATCGCCGTTATCACGTGTGATACACCGGAATGAAAAACCAGAATTAGGGCCCAGCCCACGTGTATAGGTATACTTCTCAAGTATAGCTGTAGCTATAGCTTTGTTTCGTTGTGTTTGATGTTGTGGACGAACTTCCGGTCCTTCCGGTATACACTAAATTGACATTATTATCATCAATACCAACTCGTGTGTGCGAGTTCATAACCTCATAGTTTAAAACAAAAATTTATTAAACCTCATAGTTTTTTTTCTTTTGTTCCAGCAGGCATCTGGACTTAACCAATATCCCAAATAAACTCTCGAAAATCTCATAGTTTATACAATGATAGATTATGTCCGATCAGAGACGTTGGCTCGGCTTACGAGTCTCCGTGTAACGACTAACGAATGAGGGGAACCACATGAAATCAAGTTGGATTGAGGACGGCCGAAGGTTACCAGCGCAGCTCACAGTGGACAAATAAGATATATTTCTTAATTCAGTAATTCGACTACTGTTGAAAACAAAAACTGAGAAATCCCGGAACAAACGATAGTCGAGAGTTAGAAGTAGAATTTTTGGTCATGAAGGTCACAAGGAGACAATTTCTTTTGGTCGAACACCGGTCCCTGTCCACTCTCGGGACTTGCGCCGGGACGAAACAGCTGACAACGTGTAAACGTATAGCTATGGCCCTGGAACGGCCGATAGGGACTGAAATTGGATAGGGACTGAAGGGACGGGAACCGAGGTTTGGCTGCAATGTAAATTTGACAGGATTTCTTACCAAGCGCCTTATTCTGGAAATCCTTTCACGCGTATCTTTCACGGGTGAAAGAGCCGAAAGGATACACAGAAACGGTACATTTCGCAGGGTGATGTATAATCAGATACGAAGCTTGAATTTAAAAATATTGAATTTTCTATTTGTAAAAATATTTTAATTTTCTTTTTCGTACATTATAGAGCAGCCAAAAACATGTTCCACCCGTTTCTATGCCCTGGGGGCTGGAATTTGGGAAAGTGCTCGAAGTACTCGTTAGGTATTTGAATGAGGAACCGTTTGAAGCAAAGGCCAAAGACCAAGTCGATATCTCATCGGGCTGCGGAGATATCGACGAATCTACGGAAATCATGTTAAACCCCTATCCACCCCTATAGGGATAATATTTCGAAAAACGCTGGAAGTAGTTTTCAGGTATGGAGATAATAAACCGTTTGAAGCAAAGACCGAGTCGATATATCTCATCGGGTCGCGGAGATATCGATGAATCCGTAAAAATCAGTTTCAACCCTTTTTTCATCCCCTTAGGGATCGAATTCCAGAAAACGCTTATTGTTAGAGTCCTTTTTAGGTATTGGGATGAGGAACTGTTTGAAGCAAAGACCAAGTCGATATCTCATCGGGTCGCGGAAATATCGATGAATCCGTGAAAATCACCCCCTTAGGGGCCGAATTTCGAAAACTGCCCAAAGTACTTTCTAGGTATTCGGATGAGGAAACTTTTGAAGCAAAGACCAAGTCGATATGTCATCTAGGTGCGGAGATATCGGTGAATCCGTAAAAATCACGTTGAACCCCTTTTCACCCCCTTAAGGGTTGAATTTCGAAAAATCGCTTCTTAGTGGGTGGTTACGTCGCAGAGGGAACATGTTGCTCAAATTTCAAGTTTCTAGGTCAAGGGGTTTGGCCTGGGCGTTGATAACACGGGAGACCTCACCAGGCCTGGACACCAGAAGGATTGACAGATTGAGAGGTCTTTCTTGATGTTCCTTTATATACTGTAACGTATTCAACAACTCGCTTAGTAATCTACTATGTTCAAATTTAAAATTGAGAAAATTTAATTATCGTTAGGAAAATTTAGGATCAAAACCTCATAAAACATACACACTTACAGACACATAGAAACATCGCCACTCTGGCAACAACAGTAACACACACATAATTTTGTTTAACACACACACGTAAACTCAAACAGCCTGTTATACTAGAATTAAGGATACCTTTTTGTACACACATTTCAACCGGATCATACTTGTGACTCTTACAAATAAATGGAGATTAACACGGATAGAAGAGAACAGAAAATCTGTAAATAGTATTCATACGCCAAGTCGGGAAGTTGAGGAGTTCGTGGGTCAGTCCCCACTCCTAAAATTTGTAGAAATTGTGACTACGCGTACCGAGAAGTAGTCCTCAAACCGAGCTGTAATGGTAAATCACCGCACAATCAGAGTCACTTCGGTCTGGCCTGACAAGCCTCGCAGTTGTCACTTCGGTCCGGCCTCTGGGTCTTATTGGTACGTAATTCATGGGAGCTCTCCATGAATTACGAATTTAAATTCATTTTCTGACTTAGAAAAATTTTGAGAAAGTACATTTAAGGCGACAGCCTTCCGATTTACGGAAAAATTTAATTAACTATCACAAACTTATACAAAACACAGTTGCTAACATTTCTTTTATTTTGTTTGCTTTAATCAAACTCAGTCAATTTAACAAAACGCTAAACTTTATTCACTATTTTCTGTTCTGTTGCTTGCGCATCATCTTCGCTATCAACATAAATCTGTCTAACTGCTTATCATTTGCACCTACACCACATTCACTCCTTAATAAACTGCTCCGATCCTGAATTCTCCTGTTAAAATCTGGTTTAGTCCTCAGTGAAGAGTGCGGTTAGTAGTAACACCCGGACTTTCGAGAAAGGGAAGCACCAAAGCCGTATCTTCGACACTGAGTCCTCTCGTTATTAGCTCAGGTAGAAAACTCCTTTCCTTGAGGTAATTCGTTACCTCATTGCACAAAAACCACGAGAGCAGGTGTTAATTGATCTAGGTACCTTATTGAAGCCCTGAGAGAGAGTCTTTCTCGATAAAATCAAAATTTTCTTATCAGTGCGAGTGCTATCAAATCCATAATTTCAGAAATATCGATAAATGCTTGCAAACCAAGTGATAGTGATAAAGCTCGTTTAATATTAGCTTAATCGGAGTGATCGTGCCTTACAGTGTACACGGATCACAGTGAGGATTAACGTTATAATACACTCATATAGGTATATATATATCGCTCTATATTATATAAAGATATCGCCGCCGCCGCCGCCACCGCCGTGTCAAGATCCCCCCCCCCCCCTCCCCCTGCCCTTCCCCCTCTCCCTCCTCCGGCTCCACCCCTCCACCCTTTCGAAGGTCGACGACGACGACGACGACCCCCCCTCCGAGGCGACCCCGTAGATTACCCAGAATCATGTCAGGTCATGTCAGGTGGTAACAGGTCTTTTCAGGTCATGTCAGGACGTAAAAGGTCATAACAGGTCATGTCAGGACATCTTGAGCGGATGTATACATATATGTATAAAATGGTCAGATCATGTCAGGTCATAACAGGTCATGACAGGTCATGTCACGTCATATCGGGTCATGACAGGTCATGACAGGTCATGTCACGTCATTGTTTGAATAAATAAACTCCCATTTGTTCAATTTAAAATTATCTTTCAATTTTTAATTTAAAATTATGAATAATTTTGATTTAATTTAATCAACCCAAATCGGGGTTTCAATCAGAATAAAGATATGACAGGATTTCAATCCGAATATTATCGTTCCCACACCACTATAAGTGAGATCACACTTTTTCATTCCATACAGAATTTTCATTTTTTTCCGTGACTTTTTTCACCATGTACAAAATATTACTGAATACAAGCTGAATTGGGGGGTTGGCGCGCGAAGCCTTCGCCCTTCGATCAATCAGGGACTCGAAAACAATAATAATTGATGTGTGCATGACTCATGAGATATATTATAAAACAAATTACATGATAAACTATATGATTTACCATATGATTTTCGATACGTTATATCTGCTGATGCGTGCCTATATGATTTATCATGAGATTTTTTACATATTCGTTCGAAATCACAAGGTAAATCATATGATGAATGACACAATGATTTCGCTCATAACATTATATGATTGATCATCACATCAACATTTTCAATAGGGCGGCTTCAAACTCCCATTGAGACTATACCCTAATCTACCCTGGCCGAGTAGAGTCTGAGCCTGACTCTTGGTCTGTCTTGCAGGCTTTTCGTCGATTAGACCCCGTTTGGACACAAAAACTTGCATTATTGGACACAATTTTTTTCGGACACGTACTAAATTGGACACAGATTTTTTTTCAGTGCCACCCATTGGCCTACATATGCGCCTTCCACGTGCCACACAAATAACTTATAGTTTTGTCTTCAATATCAAAGTTTCAAAGCTGAATAACTTCTACAATTTCAAACATTTTCGGCTGAAATTTGGTGTGCACGCTAAGTTTACTGTCCTGAACAATCAATCGTGGCAGATTTTTGATATCCGACTTTGGGCTGCGTACGGAAATTCGCCGTGGTGCGAATCTAGTTTACCCGCCTTGCATGGGCAGCTGAACAACATATTTTTTGGAACACGAAAGCGCATTCAGAAAAAAAATAGCCAGCTCTCTGTGATCGATGCTTCTTGTAGCTACTTAAAGCAGGAGTCCCCCCTTAATATTAACATTTTTATGAACAAAAATATGTTTCACTTCGCTGACATTCGATACAGCAACCGATGTTGAGACGCTTCGATTGGATATGAAATCCGTTGAACGGAAAAAAATATATGATAAAAATAATTAAGGTCTGTTGTATTAAACTCTAAGGCTTCGAAGAGAAGAGTTAATTCGGATATTTCTTACCCTGATCTAGCATCCACTGAAAAATGTCTCACGACCAGTTTGGAACGTCCATCTTCATCTTTCTAGGTGCGCGATATACTATTTTCCATGTGGTACCCCATGGAGTCTGATCGTTTATTATCCTGTGGAATGAGGTTTTGTTTTGATAACTTCGAATGTTACCGCGTCTTGGCTTTACGCGTGTCGTTGGTACTCGCAATTTTACGCCTGCGGCACAAACCTCTACGCTATGCTCACGTATAGACGTTACGTTCACTCACACAAAGCCCCCACCAATGTAATTTAGAATAGCGCTACGTGTGTGTATGTCCATGTTACGGCTCTGTACTACGGATGAGTTTGTGTCGCAGAAATCTCGACCGACGCGATGCGATCCGTTCATACAACGGATCATGCAGCAGTGACTCAATGCGCGACTTTTGAGTTCCGTCACGATGTATATCTACTAATATTGCGTCGTCAGCGTCGTACGTGCTGTCGACGAGGGTTCTGTTACTACATTCTTTCCTACTGTACGTACAATTGATATCGTTCTGAGTGTAAAATAGTGGTGACAAGGACGAAAGTTTTTGGGAATTTTGTACTTTGTCGCGTAAGGATTATCCTAATTTTTTTTTTAATTCCCCATGACTTTCCTACATATCATTTCTGCACGCAAATCCGGAACCGGTGCACTATGTACCGGATTCCTTTTCACTTACTTCACTTACTTCAAAAATTGAGAGTTTCTTGACTGTTGTAGATTAAGGTTTGGGAAGACTCATAGGCCACTTCGCCACTGGACACCTTACAATTAACATCTTAAGGGTGATTTTAGTGCATGATCGACCTGAAGATGGACGACCATGATCGTCCGAAACGTCGTCTAAAATGAAAAGAGAATTTCTACATGACTGTTACACCCATGAGTCCTCCCAAACCTTCATATATGCATCGCTATACAGCATACAGAATTATTAGCAGGAAAAAAATCATACTGGAAGAGATTTTACCCGTACGTAGAAAAAGTTTTAATTCGTGTTCAAAATACCGCTACATCTTCCATCCTCTCTCTTTATTATAAAAACATCTCTAAGAGCATGAAGGAATGTAGATACGCAGTGTCCTTGGTAGATAAGAGTCAACGCTTATTCCGGTACCGCGGTCGCACGGGGCTCTCATATCCTTACGCATATCTTTCAAACGACTATAAGGCTTATCAGAAAACAGCCTCCAGCAGTCTTGATTATAAACGGCAATTTAACGCATGAGGGCTCAGTCTTAAATATTGAAAAAAATCCATTTATGTTTACGTGCATAGAATTACGTGTCATTGACTACTAATTTTCGTAATTTACACTATTCGAAACAACGTAAATAATGGGTCATAATCAAGTATCAGACCACAGATACATTTAAAAGATCATGCTAAAACACATTTAATGAAAATAAAGCACGTGTAAACGCCTATGACAAGTAGTAAATTTTGTGCACGTAAATGTAATAATTATTCCAATAATAAAACGTTGATTGTTCAGATATAAATTGTTTTACTCGAAAAGTTGATTTTATTGCTTAAAAAATTATGTTATGGAAGATGAAGAATGATGATAAAATATGTAGAAGGTTCCGAACGTTCGTTCAAACGAAATTTAAGGAGCGACATTTTTTTTAGATCCTATCAATCTCGGCCCTAGTGGTTCCACGTCACTCAATTCTAAGTGTGGCGGTACAAAACCACTGAAATAATATTTTAACTTTCAATTTTTAATTCTCAAAACTCAATATTCTTTCTCTCACAGGTCAGGCACTACCTTCGACCGTCGAGGGCTAAGGGTCTGCTGTGCCTGGAAATTGCCCGTTCACACATGCAGGCACTTTATGGCACGACGCGACCCTTCGACTCAGCTAAACCGTGCCTGCACTTTTTCTGTAAAATCAGTCCCTTGTTAGTCGTCTTACCGTTCACTCATATCCCAAAATTGACTTCTACAACTATCTACAAAAAAAAAAAAAAAACTAATAATCTATCGAAAAACTATATGAGAAACTACCCTGAACTACGAATATCTAGTAATGTAAGTTTATATACCTATACGGAATACAATTTCAAATGCTATTATACAACTTTCTACGACGAACTGTACGGATTTCTACGAAAATAGCAACAAAACAAGCACGCGTGTGCAGAGGCCTCAACATTGATGATTAGTGTTTAATGAGAGATATTTAATCACACTGAAAACAAGCGGGTTTGGGCTGACTATATGAGCCAGCCTTCGAACTTCCCGTTATTTATTCTGTTCTCACCTGTTGTGAAATTTGCAAATATGACCTCATGTTTTTGATCAGCGGTTCAAAAAACCTTCGAGTACCAATTTCCGTAAGATTTCGAATGTTTCTATAGTGTTTCTCCCGGCAAATTGGATTCGCTACTTCGAATTTCGCAAATCTGACTCCAGATTCGTGATCAGTGACCCAAAAAACCTACGAGTACCAAGTTTCATGAAAATCCAAATGTTTTTAGTTTTTTTGCAACATATCGAATACGCCAAACGAAAATTTTGCAAAACTGACTTCAGATTCGTGATCAGCGATTGAAAAAACCATATCGTACCAAATTTAATTGAAATCCGTTGATTCGTTCTCAAGATATCGTCATTTTTGTTGTGTTTTTCAGAATTTTGTTATTTCAATAGTTCAAAAAGTACTAATCCGATCAAAGCCAAAATCTAATCAGTTCTAAGTTAAGAAAAGCCCCGTCCATTGAGCCCAAGTTGATCGAAATCCGACCACGCGTTCTCGAGATATCGCGCGGACAAAAATTTGGTCACACACATACGCGCGCGCGCGCTCGCACGCACGCACACACACACACGAATGTCGAATCACATTTTATATCATCAACATAACAATATCAATCGGCTCCACAACAATAAAATCTAGTTCAATGACCAATTAATAGAGAAAATTCATGGACTAAATAGTACATTGTGTAACAAGGAGGAAAACCCTGTCTTTTCATGCCGATCGAGTGTAAGTTTGCAATACAAGTCGTAGGCAGCAAAGAAATCCGAGTTGGATAGGACACTGATTGACATACCTATATACTCGCATTATATTGGCAGTACGACCCTCGACTATTCGCCATTTGGTTCCCGCTTTCGAACTATTCAGACGAAAAGAAACCAAACCGTTGAAATTATGTCGAATTTTCAGTAATTTCGTATTTCTTGAATGACACCTTACCTTACTGCATATCGACGGGTCCTAATGAAACAAGTGTATCTCGCCGGGCGGGATAGAACGAGGGTACTTCGCCGCCGGGTGGGCTAGAATAAGTGTATTTCGCTGGACTGGATAGCACAAGTGTATTTCGGCGAAAGTTCAAAACAAGGGTATCTCGCACGTCAGGGTAGAATGAGGTCCCATTTAGGCCCGTGCAGCGAGCTACCCTTGTTCTAGCTTGACGCGCGAGTTAACGCTAAAAGCGGGCGAAAGAGACTATTTTCCCGCCCTCGTGCCCAAAGTTCCGTTTGGTGCCCGCTCACTCGGTCTGAAAAGAGGCATTCCTGCAGACCAGGAGTTAAGAAAAAAATCGTGTACATCACGGGCACAAGGCTATTTCGGCGAGTGTGATTGCAGCACGAGCCGAAGGCGAAGGCGAAATTTCACATTCGAAAAATAGTAGTTCTTTGCGCCCTTAATACACAATGTACTATTATTCTTAATTAATGAGGTTCTTTCCTGAGCTTTTCTGATATCAATTTTGTCGTTGTTGCCAAATATATTCGTTATTTTAACAAAATAGGGGAGACCGGGGCTAGTTGTCACACGGGTTAGTTGTCACAGTGTCCATATCTCCACCGCTAGATAACAGATCGAACGGTGTTATAGATCAAAGTTGTAGTTCGATGTTTGAAACAAACTAATGTCGTTAAATTGAATATCGCTTCATATTCGGCCTCGCAGTGATCGATAAACTGAAATCGGACCTGAAAAGTAATTATTTTCCATCTTCGAATATGTTTTTTCTCATTTTCTAGACTGCCTTGAAAAATTTCGCTACACGATATTCGGAAAGGTTATTCTTAACGCTTTCATTTGATGTACATATTGTTGATATTTGAATGGCGGGTCAGCAAGATGTGCAAATTTTTAAACAAAATAGCGCGTCGGGGCAGGTTGTCACAAAATGATTGGGGCAAGTTGTCACGTGTAAAAACTCACCCCATTTTGACTTGACCATGGTTTTTTGAGTTGAGGTCAACTTTCTCAAGATTCTCGGAGTCTGGGTGGGATTTCGCATGGTTTGTGGGGTGTTCGGAGTCTAGGTTGACTGTTTCGTGGTTTCCAGGAGACAATACAATGAAACCCGTTTTCGCCATTTAAAATACTCGGGACAACTTACCCCGGGGTCTGTGACAACTTACCCCGCCTCGGGGCAAGTTGTCACACTCCGCGAATTTTTTTGAAAATTCGAAAAAACCTACTCAGACTTGCTTTAGAATAACCAAAAATTTTCTGTAGGTGCGCAAAGGATGCATCTACAATACCCCATCTCAAGATTTGCGAAAAAAAATTTTGTAAAAATTCTAAAAATCAGAGAGTAAAAAGTGTGACAACTAGCCCCGGTCTCCCCTACTAAGCAGCCTTGGGGATGCGGTGAGGTACGCCTGCAAGTTTGTCGTTTTATATAACCATTACTGTCATAATTCTGGACACAACATTGCGATTTATTAATGTTAATGGACATCTCTAATGGACCTCTCTTTTTTTAAATTTCGCTGATATTTAGATAATTGTTACTTGCAAATCACAGATAATAACGAAATTACTGAAAATTTGGCATAACCTCAACGGTTTGTTTTCTTTTCTGAATAGATCGGAAGCGGCCACCAGATTGCGAATAGTCGAGGGCTGTATGTATTGCCAATAGTATAAGTAAACACTGTACATTGTATTCGTGCCTTCAGAGTCCAGCCCACAGTATGGCTTTCGCCGTGAAAACGTAAACACGGAGTTCTCCAGAGAAAATAATATTTCCTCACAGTTTATTTCGGTGTAACTATATACACCCATTCAGAGGGAGATAATACTTCTGACCTCTGTGCCCTTGTGCATGGCCCAAAATGGCCTCGATACACAGTGCAGTCTTGCAAAAGTTTGACTGTGGAGATAACTGGGAGTCGTACTCAAAACAATTAGACCAGTATTTCTCAGCAACCGGCACACCCGCAGATGAGAAAGCGGCGGTTCTGCTGGCGGTCTTGAGTCCACCTATGTACAATGCCTTGAGAGACTTGTGTCATCCGGAGGTACCACAGCTTAAGACTTATCCCGAATTGTCAAGACTTCTGGAATTGCACTGCCTGCAGCAAGCCTTTGTTTTCAACGAAAGAGTCAAGTTCAATAAAGCTGTACAGACTGAGGCCGAAAATGTGACCGAGTGGCTTGCCAGAGTAATGGGCTTGGCTGTCTCCTGTGATTTTGGAACACAGCTCGATTCCATGCTCAAAGATAAGTTTGTATCGGGTCTCGCTGACCGGAGGGTGGTGAGCAGATTGTGCGGGAAAATTGCTACAGCGACCCTGAGACAACTTGTGGATTTAGCCACGAAGATGGACCAAAGGGTAGAGCCGCTGGTTGGTGACAAACCATCGACTTCGGCACAGAACTTGATACCAAGGACGTGCAAGGTGGAACCGGAAAGGTGAGAAAAATACTCATTAATCGAGTCTGTGTTCATTGCTGCTAGAAAATTTTCGAACGATGCAGATTGTATCTAGCGGATACAAGAAATCAAAAGAGACGCCAGACCTGGTCCATTATTAGAGGTCAACGATGCAAATAGAGCAGAGACTGTTAAATTTTCTTCCCATCATGTGTTTACTATTCAAAGAGTTCCGACGTCCTGATGAATACTTTATCCATTATCCTTAGTTTATTACCTCAAACTGATCGTCATACTCGTTTCAGTCCTAAAACAGTCGATGTATTCGACCTTCCGGAAGATATTTTGATAAAAATCATTTTATATCTGAACCCAAGAGAACGGCTGCCCCTGGGTAATTCTTGCAGGAAGTTCAACAGCCTAGTTTTTGAAAATAAAGAGGTATTAAGGTGAGTCTGGTATTACATACTGTTTGTTCATACCTCAATCGACATCACGTATTTTGATTATTTATTCTATGGACGAATGAAGTTTTTCAGTTTTTCAGTTTTTCCCCGGAAAGAATTTCATGATCCACCTTTGTCACATTTCGATAAAAATACAAATTTTCAACTTCAATTCCTGATACAAGCTTCAATCCACTTTCTATGTTACATCATTATTCCATCGAGCATTCCACTGTGTTTCTATATTTTCAGAAACTTGGATTTCTCGATAGACGGAGCCCTTACTTCACCATCGGACATTCACCAGTATTTCAAAAACGAAACCGCTCGCCAGCACATCCGTCAACTCAATTTGAAAAACGTCAAGTTTCTGAAGCCGGGACCGGCGTTGAGTAATTCTACTGGGAAAGTGATAAATCTCGTGGACATAAACTTGGACGGAATAGTGTTTAAAGATATTCAGCAATTGGCGTCTGTGTTAAATCCTCTGGTATACCTCAAAGGATTGTCGATTTACTGGCAGATAACAGGAGCGCCGAATCACCACTGGTATAAACTTTTGGAGTCACCGTTCAGCAGACTGACTTATTTATCAGTGAAAGTTCCCTACGAGATGCTTGACAAATTCTGTTCTTGTTTACACCTTTGCCAAGAACTTAGAAGGCTGTGTTTACAAGTAATAGAAGGCCACAGCCGCTATTATCGCATAACCGAACGACTCAAAGTACTGAAAAATCTTGGAATTGTTGAATTTTGTGGGGGTTGGACAAACGAGATGAAGAAACAATTGATAACTATGCTCCCAGAGCCTCGGAAATGGACCGAATTTCATATGAGGGAACGATCTCCCGGCTTTGAATGGGATTTCTACCTTGGTATGCATCTACGATAAATTATATGGCAATCTTCATATAGCAAAAGCTATCTTAATATACAGGGTGTTTATGTTAACTCTGGCCATACTTCTAGGGTGTGTAGGGGCTACCTAGACAAGCATTTTGAGGCATGATACCCATGTTCGGAAATTCATCGTAACGGCTGTGGAGGGTTTGGAAGGATATGGTACCACGCGCTTGTTCATAGCATAATAAATCAGATGTGATCACTTTCGAC
>JAFFZH010015155.1:24221-77723 GCA_018420115.1 Euura saliciscinereae | reverse complement strand
CCACACACCGTGTATTTACTTGAGCAACTGGCCAGTTTCACAGAATCCTCATGTCATTCTATAGTATAGCAAGCAAGTATTGACTCCGGCTGATCATGTACATGCAAAATGGATTCAGTATTCTCACATATAAGCCTTTGTGGACTATATATGATGACCGACTGATCATCAGCATCATCATACATGCAGGATGTCTTCCTGCAAGTTCATGTGAGACTGTTAAGTGATCATGTATTACAGTATACTGACCTTAGAAGATCGTAGTAATTGGACAATTTTCGAGCAAGTACATCATTGAATATAGGGTTTGGTGACAGAGTGATAACGAGTTGTTTTGGAAGTACTGATACAGGAATGGAATTGGAGCTCGTTACGCGACGTGGGAGGGTACAGAAATTGTTTGAAGAGACGATTTCAGTTTGTTGAGGGTAAAATTTCACTCTAGGACATTACAGCTGTTAATCCAAGCATAACCATCGTTGGTGCTGTGTATACATACAAATGAACATATATGTGTATGTAGACTCATTCGTATACTTGAGACACGAATAGAGCTCAAGTAAATTGACTAGAGAGGAAACGTGGCCTATTGCGTTCCCACCTCGACTACCAAGCTAAGGTATAAACCGAGGTTTCAGGGAAGTTTTGGTACCTCGGGGTCTGAAGGTGTTGAGTGATTCAACTCGAGCCAAAGCTAAAGGTAGTCTAGCTATATGGATGTCGCATGTCTTGATACACGTCGCTAATAAGATACGGGAGTGAGAAGTGTAACACTTCGCAGAGCTTCGAGTGCCACAATTTAATCAGGACCAAAACACTTGCTATACATTCCTGCGTCAATATATTCCAGGATCCGGTAGTTTCAAAGAATTCTAATTTCGTTGAAAAATTCAGGGAAAAATAGAATAATTTTAACGAGCCGCTACATGAGCACGGGGATCGATGCAATTGAACCCGTCAAGGGGGTAAGTGGGTAGTTTTATTAGCTGTAATTATGAAACCCACCGAGCTCGACATCGCCACGCCTAGTTTAAGGTGCCTTGGCACGAACCTCATCCTCGACGAGGCTGGTACACCGGTGTTTCGTCCAGCTGGTGAGTGAGGGTTTGTCGCACGGCAGGACGGCGACACGACACCGGACAAACCTTCCCGCCGCGCTTGGCCACTTTAACAACAATACTTAGACCCGATTAAGATCTAGCAAATTGATAAACAGGCGCAAAATGTTTTCCCATTTTTTCTTTTCTTCCATCCCGCAGAGGCTTTGGTTTTATTTTTATTTTTTTATTTTTTAAACACTCCCTCATTTTAGTACCTCGTTCTCACCCTACGGTATGCAGAACGCACGGTTATATGAACACTGAAAGACCTTCACCCTTGTTCAACGACTTCCGTGAAGAAATGAAAAGATAGCAGAAGGCGGCAGCTGAGCTGCAAATGAAACAGGCTGATTCAAGCTATGCCGATGTGCCAGGCTTTAAACTTCCGGTTTTCCGGAAATTAAATAAAAAATCTTATAATTATATTTGAATTTTTTGAAATTTAACGACAAATTCGTAGTCAACGATCCAAACAATCTACGAATACCATTTCTCATACCTACTTTTAGTTTTTCGCCACCAAATTGGATTCGTTATTTCAAATTCCGTGAATCTTCCCTCAGGTTTTTTATCAGCGACTCAAAAATCTTTTGGATACTAATTTCAATCAAGATCATTCAGATTCGTGATCAGCGACCCAAAAAAAGCTTCAGGTACCAATGTTCATCAGAATTCGAACATTTTGAGATTTTTTTCCTTCATAAATTGGATTTATCACCTTGAATTTTGCAGATTTTACTTCAGATTCGTAATCAGTGACCCATAAAACCTTTCAATAACAATTTTCATCCAAGTTCGTTGAATCGTTTTTATTCATTTTTTGAAATTTTTTTAATTCAAATAATTCGGAAAATACTGAAGAGGATTAGAGCCAAAATTCGCGTCGACTGAAACACACACACACACACAGGACTTTGAAATGAAAATTCCAATTGTTTGAATAAAACGCTAAAAAAACACAGTTTATATAAAAATAGTCGAAGATTATTATTATCTTCGTGGAGTTTTAGTGAAAACTCATCTTTCCATTACAATAACTTTCTTTTCTCTCCAAAAACAAGAAAAAAAAATGGAACCAGGATCGTCTGCTGCTGGGGAAAAAAAGGGAGTTTGATGAAAGTGATCGTGAAAAAGTAGCATTGCATAATTTGTAGACTTAAGAAAACCTAGATGAGCTGTTGGCAATGGTCTATCCGCGTGCTTGCGAAGTCGCTCGTATACTTCACTCTCGCAATAATTTCTTACAGTAAGGGGTCTACAATTACGTATCAGCAGCCGCGGTTCACGTGAAATAATTTCACTTTGCAACGGCGATAAGAGAGACTCTGCACTGTGCACGTTATACCGCCTTTTATGATTGCTGAATCGCGTGATAGAGGGTTTGGTTGGGTCCGCGGTCTCCCGTGCAAGTTCGACAAGAAAAAGAACAAAAAAAAAAACTGAACAGATTCGAAAGAACAACGGCGCAGAAATCTAGCTCGAATCGTAACGAAATCTATTGTCTCAATAAAGAAAAGGACTTGAAATTATCAGATTTTGTTTCCTTTTCTTAAAGCGAATGGAAACGTCGACACGGCTTATGAAGGATTCCGGCTGTCCCACTTCGGGGTAATAATTCATAGGATTTAAAGGTCGCACTATAAGATGCGGAGAACCGTTTTGGAAGGACGGGGTCGGTTGGCTTCCTCGGCAGATTACAAGAGCCTTTTCCTTCCGAGATGTGTTTAGTCAAGCTAATCCTCCCCGCATCATTCCAGAAATTTACGGCATTTTCACGGTTTCCATATTCGAAATTAAAGTCGACGGTCTCGCCGAGGACGCGGCCGGAATTGAATGAAACTTCGTCAAGGGGTTCAACGGGTTCGAAACTGCGGCTGACTTCGCGGTTGCGGTTGGGGTACCGCGATTCGAGCCACTAATAAAGTTCGTACCTTGAGAGGACCCCACAGGACGCAGGAGATCCCGAGGGATCGCTTTAAGTCCGGTCTTTTCACCTTTCAAATAATATTCGCACTCGAATTCGCGGATCTGCAGGAGGAGGCCGCGAAGGATGTCGCGGTTGACCTCGTCCGAATTAGTAGGTCCTCCTGCCCCCCGTGAGGAAACTTTTTAGATAACTTCCTCTTTTACGTATCTCTCCAAGGAGGATACCGCTACGACCCCCCCGTTGAACAGTGCCACGCGGCCATTCCGCGACCTCAATAATTTAACCGAAGAGACGTGATGCCACGGTTGCCCCGAAGAAACAGAAACTCTGTACGAGTCTCGTAACGATAAATAACTCCCATACATACCACCGTCTTATTTCACGTCGCCCTTAACTCACCGGGTCATCCCCCCATCCCTCCACTGCGACTTCTTTCTAAATAAACGAGAATTTTTTCATTTTTTCATTTTTTTTTTGTTTGTTTTGTTTTCACTCACTTATTCTGAACTACGTGCAACCGCGAAATTCACTACTCATTGAGGGGGAACATACACCTCAAAATTTCAGAAAAGTCAAAACCACCGAAAGTCAGTTGAATGGTTTTCATATGATTTTAGGAAGAATTTTTTTTCTGTCTATGATGCACGAAATAAAATCTAACGGTGGACCAATTCTAGTTTTTCTGGTCTCAAACAATTCAATATGAGCAGAAAAATTTGTCATAACTTTAATTTTACTCGAGGTGTCATGAAAAGAAATGTATGAAGCTAGAATAACGCTTTTTTATTCTAAAAAATGATGAATATCTGGTACAATTTTGATCGGGTCAAGAAGTTTTCTGTTCATTTCGAGAAGGCCTCTTTACTGAATAGTGTGAGACCAGAAAAACTTGAATCGATCTACCGATAGATTTTATTTTGTGCATCGTAGACAAAAAAAATGTCTTCCCAAAACCGTGTGAAAAAAAATCTAAAATACGGAAAAAAACTTTTGGCAGTTTTGACTTTTCTGACATTCTAACGAAAGTCTTGTAAAATTACAAATTTACTCGAGCAAAGTAAATCGTTGTGCTGGTTTTTCGAATTTATGAACAATTTTTTAATATTACTACACATTTATAATAGCAAAAATACAAAATTGTGTAGTAAATTCATCGTATTTGTTGATTAACTTCACTCAAATGTGAAGTGACTACAAAAGTAAAACTGATTCCAACACATTGTTGGAAGTTTACATCGAACATTTTTTACCATGCATCATGGATACTGAGTCGGGAAAAGTAAAGAATCGCCATGACTCTATAGATCGTGAATATATGCAGCGGACACGAGACTCCGTCTATGGTTTGCGGAAGCATAGACTCCAGTTTAACACTAAATCTCTTGGAAAAGAGTTAAGTGGTGTGGTTGGCGCTTTGGTACTTGAAAGAACAAACGTTGGAGACTAGTGTCTTCCATCAATCTCTAAATTTCTTTCAACGATATATTTTTCTTTTACGATGCTTGTTACTTCGCTCCTTGAATAATATATCCGAGTTTTTCTGTCACGTAAACGACAATGCCACGTCTTAACCTACAATATTACGTCTGGTTGCTGAATAGTAATCTAATAAATAATGGTCAAAAATCTAGATCAGGGTGAAGGTCATCAGCGATCCAAAAAACGTTAATTTTGACGTTTCGCTCGAAGCATGGTCGACCATCCTCAGAAATTAGGAAATTCTGGTATTATACCCTTACCTAATTCTTTCACTCTGATAACACTTTACGGTCAAGAAATCACCACATTCTACTACAACATTGGGTTTCATTGATTGGATCTCGTCCATTACCGATACTCTATATCGTTCCTTAGTATACGCAGACTCATCTACGATGGAGTTGAACAAACTGGCCAAAGACCTTTCCAAGATATCAGGAAAAAAAACTGCAAACACTACCAACCGAAGGATTTTTCTTAGGTCAAGAAATCACCACGTACAAAAATCTAGAGTTGGATTATTGGAACGTAAAATGGACACACTTGGTTTCCACTTATTTTATCCCAGTGCGAAAACCTGGTATTGCAGTCGGACCCAAAGCAATTTCAACAAGCTCAAACAATTTTCCTTACCAATTTTATTCACTGACAAGAAATCCAGAACATGAAAACCAAGTGTCTCGATTTTACTCCTCGCTTTCTTCTCACTCATTGAAGTCAGAAGATTAAAAGTTGAACTGATCAGACCGTGAATTTGATCCTAATTTTCTTGGTCCTGAGGATAAATGGATCAATGGATCAATGGTTCATCCGGACAGTCGACGTTCGATTGAAATAGAGCCGTTCACCTCACACACCGTTATTGACGGAAGCTTGACGACATTATTTTTACAACGCTCTCAAGGTACGAGCCGTACTACGGTGCAGAGGCACGTACGTGATGCATCGTGATAAAAACGTTGATGTCCTCCCAGGAGTGATTACACCGTGACTTATAGTTCGAGAGAAAAAGAGAAGTAAATATAAATATGTGTATAAAAGTGTGAATGTGTTTGTCACGGTATCGCGTTCGCCCATGAGACCAATTTTTCCGCATTTCAAAAGGTGGGGGGTTCTGGAAAAATGGAAGAACCGCGTGAATGTTGTTTGGTTATTTCTCGCTCTTGGCAATATCCGGAGAACAGCACCCAAAGCGCGAGCGTTTGGTGTCCGCCTGTAGCCCGTGTAGATTTGCATATTCGGTTCACAGTTTCGGTCTGAATGAAGGAGGAAGAGACGTGAACATCCGCCGCATATGCATCGACGTTATTTGCTGTCGAGGAACGCGGTGCAAAAGTACGAAAAAAGAAAAGCAAAAAAAAAAAACGAAATGAGAAATGAGAGAAGAAGAGTAGAAAAGCCAGGGAAGAAATAAGGGTGGAAAATATGGCGCGAAAAGTTGGATAGTTTGTTACCCACCCACACATCCGGGTTTATTCTCGCGGATAGACGCATAAAAGAAGGCGGGAAAAACTAAAACTCACCTAGATACCACGGAAGAGGAAGAGGCCAAGCTATTTATTTATTGGCTTTGTAAGTTTTCTGTTTACACCTATACGGCTACCAACCTTATGACCATATAACATCTTGCATACGAAATATACCTACAATACATAAATGCAAGGAATATAAAGATTCCACATTCTTTATTCAGGATGTGAAAATAAATAACACATCCTGAACAATGAAATATTTACACATTTTCCCTGTCTCAGAAATTTGACAGATTCCATTACCGGATGAACCTGTTCGTTATTCCTACTTTCAACGTAACAGAAAAAATCACGTGATATACACAAAAATTACACGTTGAATGTAAACACTAAAATTTACTGTCATTTTTTTTTTTTTGAAAGAAATCTATGCCATTTTAACATTCAGAAAATTTTTATCACTTTAGTAGATTGTAGGCCATGACCTTTTAATCGAAGCTTTAAGAACTTTAATTATTGTATCAGGAACAATAATTTGAACAATAATGTTCTTCTTATTTGAGGAATAATTACTATCACATTATAATAGTATTTCAACGATGACGACGAGAATTCATCAAGAATTTAAAAAAATCCTTCTAAAAGGATTTGATAATTTTTCAGGATTAATTTTTCGCGTTGAACTCAACATGTTACAGGCAGTTTATAATCTACAACTCTTGGACAGCTGTGAAAACTACATTCTGGACTTTTTAATTTTGTCCAAAAAAAAGCAGAAACAGGGTAAAAGAAAAATTCCTGAGGAACAAATTGGCCATTTTTTGGTTCTCTAAATTAGTTCAAGATGTTAATAGCTTCTATATCAACACTTAATGAAGGGTTTATTTACCGCGTGTAAAAGAACAATGAGTACCTCATGTTTCATTGAATAATCAATAATAATTATTGAATACAGCGATGAAGTGAATTATTTTATCAGACAAGCTTTGACAACTTTTGTCAACAGAAAGTTGTTAATATTTGTTAAACACAAATTAGAACTCTTGCAGTAACTTCTAACGCGTATTAGCTCAGAGAAGATAAGTTAACCGTAGATAAAAAGTGTAGAAAAATTAAGAGTAAATACAGAGACACCGAGTATAACAAAAAAAGAAGAAGAGTCAGGTACTATAAGTTAATTTAAAAGTTTCTTGCTTCGGGGTGTATTTTCTTTATTGGTGTGTAAAACCGGACATTATTGCGCCCCGTATGCTGCAAGTTAGCTTACGATGCGATCGGCCAAGACTTCTTGGTATATCAGTGTTGGTACAAATGGTTACGGTCCTCCTCATACATACACTTAAATACTAGAAAGTGGAAGAAACCTGTGTGAGAGTATCTCTTTCCGGGGGAGAAAAGACATCGAAGAATACGTTCAACAAAGGATAATCGCACGCGTGTGTGTGTGTGTGTGTGTGTGGAAAGAATTAAATTAACCGAACAAAAGTACAAAAGTACGGTATATACACATACAGCAAACGAAGAGTAACAAGGTAGAATTAATCCCCCCCCCCCCCCAGTGGAAGAAAGCAATTAACGATTTCATCGGTGATAATGGCTTCCTGTTTCTCACGCTGGTGTAATAATTTCGACAAGAACTAGACCTCTATACGCGATTCGACTCACCAACATTTACAACGTTAACGAGCTCACCGGAACATGAACACTGCTAAAACTCAGGAAACCAACAAAAAAAGGAACTCACTGCGGTTTCCTTCTACTTTCTTTTTATGCTACTTTTGATCTTCAAATGAAACCACATACTCAAAGCTCATCTTCGGTTTTGGTAGGGCCTGCATGAAGGAGGATAACGAGAGGATACCTTCGGTCTGGTATTCTTAGGGCCAAGGATTTCCGTTTAACTGTTCAACTTTGACCGCAGGATCGAAGAGTTTGGACGCGGTACTCCGCGACTTCGAAATTACTACTTTGGTTAACAACTCAGAGTCTGCAAGTAGATTTCTGCGGAACCCTATACGCGGTTCCGGAACAAAAGTAATCCAAAGTGCCCAGCGTGCCGGACGAGGACTGACTAGCAATTGAACGCTGTTCGATATGCTCGAAACTTTATTCTTCCTTTCCTTTTGTTCGATTCGGTAAGGAGAGAAAACCAGCATCGACACTGTTCAAATTTACATAGCATGATGGAAGAGGATTCTTACGGCATCCATTACAGAGATTCGAGGGAACGACACAGACGTGTATTTGATCGGGTGGAATTCGTCCTTTGATTCTTGTTGACGGTGGAGAAGTTGGAGCTTAAAGTTCCACGAACATTCAGTCAACCATTAGCCGATTTGGTTTATATTAAATCCTATCGCGAATCATACGTGGAACCAACGTGCTAAAACCCCACCCCCGGTGTCTGGGCTTTGGGGGTGGTTCTGGGCACTCCATCACGGACTAAAACCGTACATATACCGAGTCAAATTTTATTTCGTCGAAACTTTTATCGTTTTCCAATCCTGGTAACGGTCGCAAACAGAATCGAATACGATCGCAAATCGTGTTAACGCCAACCGTATATACCGTGCAGGGACAAAGTTCTCACGATCACGTGAACAAGGAGCACGAATTGAATCGATTTTTAAGGCGTTTCAATTATTCTCGTATTTTTGTGATTCTAGACGGGAAATAGATATTTATGTGGCATGCGCCGAAAGTAACTGTTTATTCGGCAAGGTTATGTTTTTCGTACGAGCCGAAGGCGAGCCTTGTAAAGCAACGGCGAGTACTAAAAACATAACCTTGCCGAACAGTTACTTTCTGCGCGCGCCCCATACAATATTTTTTACGGAAAAGGCATTAATAGTCACTTTGACGCCAGTTGAGTTCCGCACGAACTGCGTATAGGAGCTGCTGTAAAAGGTAGTAGAGAGGGGGTAACCTGCGGTATAAATACTTTATTCCGCAACTTTGACATGCGCACTTCGAACTGCGCATCGAAGTTGCGGAATAAAGACTTTATACCGCAACTTTGAACTCAGCGGTATAAAGTGCCACTTGCCGGAACGAAAACAGGCGTCAAAAAGTGACTTTTTAATGCCTGTGCCGTAAAAATAAAATATTACAACCGAATGCGGAAATCAGGCATAAAGTTTGCAGCACGGACCGAGAAAAGTGCTGCCAACTTCACGCTGCGCAATTTTGGTTCAAGAAAAACCTCTAGGATGGAAAGTGGATCATTACGTGCGACGCGTGTGCGTGCGAAAACTTATTCTTTCCGCACTGTTCGGTGATAAGAACTTCACACAGTGAAATTTGAACACAGTGAAAATGATCATGATTCATGGTATCTTGAACACTAAAATCCCCGTTTCATTCGACTCTCCCCTAATTATATTTCGCTTGGATGAACCAGAATATATTTTTGGCGAGTAGTCCTCCGCTATAAATCCGCGAGACGTATTCAGTGGCATTTCGTGTGTTGAATATAATATTCCCAGTAGTTTCCTCCGGGTCGTACTGAATGAAATTGCAGTAAAATTCTCTATCGTATATTTGGCAGTTTTCTCGTCCCGCGACTGCACCAGAGCAGAGGATCTGGGGTCCTGGTTTGGTTCAGAAAAATTTTCATTCGACAACAAAAATAAAAAACGAGTTTAAATATTTCTTCGTCCGGCTTAAATTGCGCGCTTCCGCGAATAAAAACCTGCTTTATTTCTTGCCAGTGAATGAGTTTACACGCGGCCGTTTTCTATTCGCCGGAGATGCCAGCCTGTCATAACCTATAAGTCGTTCATCTTTTTGCTCCGTTTTATTCCGACACTTTTTATTCTTTCTCGCATTCGAAAAGAAGAATAAAAAAGAATCGTCTCGTTTTATAAACCCCGAGGAAATTCCCTCAGGCGTGATTCAGCTCTGCTCTGTTTTCTTTTCTTTAATTTTCCACTCACGAAATTCACAAAATTGAACATGCTATATCCGGTATCCTTAATCAGCAGAGCCTACGGACATTTTCAATTCCATCTCTCGCGTTCCGAAAGGATGAAGAGGACTTTGTCTTTAATTTAGCAGACGGAAAATTCAATATCCAGTAACCAGAATCGTATCTTTCTTTATACCTCGAGGAAAATCTATGCATTAGGTATTCACTCTTTGTATCAGATTTTTCTTACTTATTTTTGTGTTTTTTTTTCCGGATTTTCGGAACCTACGCACGTAACTTTATCTCCGAGTGACATCCGTCAGCTCGAAAGAATTTTTCGAGACTCTACTGGGTCTGACGTGATCAGTGCAGACATATTCCTTTTTCTTCTTCATACATCTTCCTCCCGAGTGTCTTTCACCTGTGTATAAGGTCACAACGGGACGGTAACTGGGGCAGAATGAGCATATAACCAGGATTTTCTGATATTCTTATCGCACCTCGCGAGGCATTATGCGATGCTCAAACGGCCCGCGAGCCATCATTCGACATCACCTTGTGTAATCCCTGGTGAAACATGCCCTGCCCGTTACTAGACACATAAAATGTCCCTCCGGTGGCTAATCTCAGACTCTAGGATACGGTTTCCTGAGATTATGTAGCCGCAGAGGGATTCGTCCCCTTCGAGACTCAGACTTGGAGGTCACGTTGCAGGGTGGAATCTAGATCAGAGACGACGGCGGGGGTGGGATTCTAATTCCGCTTCAGAGTTTCTTTGCGAAAGAATCTTTTGTGGCGATTGAACCCTTATCGGGGTACAGTGGGGCGGTGCGACATATGCATGCTGCCGGAAGAGCAAGATCGAACCACGAGGAACACGACTGAGCAATTTCCGGAGGGGAAAGACGCCGGTTGAGGTCGACTGCATAATTAATTAGTTTTGCCAGTGTTTTCGCCAATCTCAAAGCATTAACTTCCGAATTTTGTTGGATACCCATTCAACTTCCTGGGGAAAATGTAACGGCATCGCCATGACCCTGGTGTGTTGTTTCGCCACGTGGTAGATGAAAACGTGAATACGGTATCACGATGTACATTATTTATACGATCAGAATTATTGTTGTTCTAAAATTCTCAAGATATTGTTCAGAATTATTAATTGAATCTTTTTTTTTCCTCATTTTGTCCAAGCTTGTTAGAATTTTTCGAATATAGTATGATAAGTTTGACTTTCGAAAAATGGAGACACGTTGATGAAATTTTATGTAATTCTAGAAAAACTACTTTTCGTAGTGTTTTTTTGAACATCAGACTAAATTGTTCATTTGAAAACAAACGAAGATAGTATTCTATTTTGTGTAGATAAATATGTTCGATTGATTGAATTTGATCGAATACTGTCAAATCTACTAAAATTTGATCCGAGTTCATAAAACAATGTAAAATTGAACGTTTTTTAATTGCGAAGGATTTATAAAATTTTATTACCTCAGATACATCATAAATTCATAAAATCCGTTTGAATTGGGTCAGGTTTCGACGATATTTGACAAAATTTGACATTGAATTGAAAGATCTGTATAAAATTTCATCACACTCGATCGAATTTCAACTTTCACTTCAACCATTTTTCCAGGTTTCCTATTTTCTATTAACAAAGAATTGACTCTGAAAATTCATTCTTTAGTATAATACATTTTTTCTAACCAATCTTCCGTTTTGCGATTTTCTCCCCGTAATTGTGAAATCGCGATACCAATCCCGATTCTTTGTTGGTCAGTGTGGTGCAAGATGTAGGAAAAGTATGAAAAAAGAAAAAAAGATTCGATCACTAATGCGAAAAACGTGTGTCAAAATGTATATTACACTTCGAAGTTTGATCGCTGCGAAGCATGCTGATCATTTTTTCGCGTAATTCTCATTTCACGTGATTGTTTACCATTTTTCTTAACAAAGTATGATAAATTGCCAAGTAATGGGTGTGATGGGCGTCGTTGGTAGCACGATAGTGATCCGCCACCTCCCCCTCCCCAACCTACCCCCTTTGCCCCTGTGACCCCAGACCACAGTGTTTTGCATAAAATAGCGTGATGTTATTTAGATGTTGATCTATGCATACATATATACATATATACTTGTGCCGGAATATTATGTATCTGCACAGGAACAGGCAGACATTTAATTATCATCACATAACTATAGAACCACTGATTGCACTGCATATACAAAATTTGTATAACTTCATAATAAATGTACCTAAACCTGTTTTGGTCATACATGAATTATTCATACATCGAATTTCATTCATTATATCCAAATATGGAAAATTGTTTATAATGTAAAAAAAAAAAAAAAATCTCACCTAGAGGCAGAATTATAAAAAAAAAAAAATTGCACACCGTACAAAATGTAATTTAATTCGTAATTTGAAATTTTATTTCACTCACTATAATGAAGTAAAAAATATTTAAAAAAAATGGTCTGAAGAATTCAATCAATATTCTTAATTTTAAATTTTTTTTAAATCAAATTTAGTTTAAATTGTTGTACTGAATAGTGACGTCATAATCTGATGAGAGAAACAAAAAAACTGTTTCTAACATCACTGCAACGATTGAAAAAACATAAAATCAATGTCAAAGTAACGGTAAATTTATTATATAAAACAGTTTTCAATTTTTATTTATAGATATTTTTTCAAAAATGAAACATTTTGGACTCCGATAATAAATTTGATGTAGCAAAATTCGTTCCCAGCTGTTGAAGATTTGATCGCAACGTTATGTGCATTTGTGTGCGTGGGTGTATGGTCGTAATACGAGGGTAAGTATAACGTGGTATATAACTAAGACCCGGTTGACGTTTTGCAACTCTAATCTGGCACGTACATTAGTCCCGATTTCAATTAATAGAAACCCCTTTTCGCGTTCGCGTTGACTTTGAGTTATACACTAAACGTGGTGTATAAAGTTTGTTGAAAATTATAGCTGCACGTGTAACAATTAACTCGGAACGATTTTTGAGCCGATGAATTTTAACAGCGTGATAAATGAAATGATAATTCTCTACAAAATTTATACTGTTATCAAAGATCGAACCTCTGAGATAGTAATTCGGGGCTGTAAAGAACGAAACCCGTTACTTATTACTTACGCTCTCACCTGGTCTATTATTTTTTTTCAGTTTCTTATGTTCATATTTTATCGGATATATCACCGGTCCGACCCTATCGTCGACATTGTCGCATTTCTAATCGAGTACCCCCAACGAATTTTATCGATATTGTATCTCATGCCCGCCCAAGATTGCCTGACCTGGACAACGAAGGCGGTTCTTTCTTATCGCGTGCCATGGGGTTGTGAATTCAAAACTCGCTCAATGTACGGTGGCCTAGTTGCAAAGTCGGGACTGCGGCTACTCCCCGATTCCCCAACGCAGTTCGGGAACTGCAGGAGCGAATCAACTCCGCAAAAATATTAAAATCGAGCAGACTGAATTGATAGTAACGAAGACAGTTGTTTTGAACACCTTTTTGCAGCAATTGGTAAGAGCCCTTTTTTCCACCGATTTATCTCACTTCCGGTTGCTTCTAGGAGAAAAATTGCTCGAATGAATTTGCAAGCTTTCGAAATTTTCTACAAGAAAGATAGGGATCATTTTTCTCGTAGAACCAACAATTGTAAGAATATACAGGCTCGAAAGTCAGAAAAAAAGTCGTAACATCTGGTGACAGCGGGGTTCTATCTTCCGTTTTCCAATTTATCTTAGTTCCTGTTGCTCCTGAGTTAAAAAAGACAAGAATTGAATTTGAAGCCCTTTAAATTTTCTACAAAAAAGTTATTTACAATTTTTTTAGTAGAACTGCCGGTTGAGGAGATGTACGAGCTTCAAAGTAATGGTAAAGAAACAGCGTTTGCGAAAAATGTCAGTGATTCCCGAGACGTAATACAGTCGTAACATCTGGTGACAGCGGGGTTCTATCTTCCGTTTTCCAATTTATCTCAGTTCCTGTTGCTCCTGAGTTAAAAAAGACAAGAATCGAATTTGAAGCCCTTTAAATTTTCTACAAAAAAGTTATTTACAATTTTTTTAGTAGAACTGCCGGTTGAGGAGATGTACGAGCTTCAAAGTAATGGTAAAGAAACAGCGTTTGCGAAAAATGTCAGTGATTCCCGAGACGTAATACAGTCATAACATCTGGTGACAGCGGGGTTCTATCTTCTGTTTTCCAATTTATCTCAGTTCCTGTTGCTCCTAAGTAACAAATGACCGGAATTGATTTTGAAGCACTTCAAATTTTCAACAAAAAAGCTCTTCACAATTTTTTTGTTTGTTTGTCGGTTGAGGAGATGTACGAGCTTCAAAGTAATGGTGAAGAAACAGCGTTTGTGAAAAATTTCAGTGATTCCCTAGACGGTCTTCGTCTACTTGCATAATTAATTAATTCCTTCATCTCTTTTATTTCCCTGATATTTTTTTTCTTCGAGTTGGAATTTAAAGCGAGTAATTTTCCCTCGAGTTTATATAGTTTGCTAAAACTTTTTCTTGCTTCGCTTCCTCGTCTTACATTATTATCATCTTCCGAGATTATGACAGTCTGGAACTGAATCGTGTTTGTATATTTCTGTTGATGAAATTATTCCCACAACACACAGTGCAGGATGTAACTATCAGCTACCTACGTTGGTTAAAATCATACAGAGACTATAGTTTTCGCGGGGTTAACCGTGGGCGTAGCGTCGCGTCGTGCAGTGACCCGATGTGCGGTGATAAATAATATTCGGTTCACTGCTGATAGTGCATTAAATGAAAATGAATGACTTCTGGAAAATCGCCAATTCTATACCACACGGCAATTCCGACCAGAGCCACAGTTCGATTGTTCCATAACCAGATTTCTCGAAATAATGAAAAATAATCGAAATAAAAATTCGCTTTACTACTCCGCGTTTATTTGCTATCAAACAAAGTCAATTCGGTTTAAACCAGTTCCCATAGGTCTTACAAATTTCAAATCCGAGATAAAAATGGTTTGAAAAATAGTAACTTATAAAACTGACAAATGAGTAACGATTTTGGGTTTGATATTTATTTTTGGTCTCTCATAGCGTTTGCACGTAAAACGGTAATGAATCACTGCGCGACCTTTGAGGAGCTTGTAAAAACGTTAATTTCATCGGGTATCCCATTCCGCATGTGTAGGCGGTGGTTAATTAGATTTAATTTCAGAGCTGAATTTTTTCCTCCATATTTTTTTCTGCCACATTTTTTGTCTCACACGAAGGTCTAATAGTCACGAAAATGCTAAGCAGATTTCATGCGTTTATAACCTTTTTTGTTTACACCGCAAAGTCGTTTGCGTTTAACTACGTGACGATTTTTATTCGATAATATCCACGAACTATACAAAATCTCTATTTGTAACCGTATACAGGTTTTAGCCTATACGCGTTTCACTTTATTTCATTTCATTTGCTTTTTTTTCCCAATCTTTCTTTCTCTATTCCGTTTCCGGTTTGTTTTCTTATTTTCCGCTCACGGTACTGGCAGCAGATATCCGATATTAACGAGCATCGCTGTACACTAACTTTTTTATCGGATTCTTAGTTTCTGGGAAAAAGTTTTCAGCAAAATCGGTTCTGATACCATCAGACACTCGACGTAAATTTAACGAGCAATCCTCAGATACAGACAAAAGTCAAACTTCGTGTACCTACGAATCAAGAAGCCTTCGACTTTTACTCAAAAAGAGTAAGAAAATAATACAAGAAACTATTGTTTCATAATTATGAAGCAGTCAATGAATTTTTGACGTCCTCGCATTCAATGAGTAGACTTTGATGAAACGGTTATAAATTTTTACAGAGGAGCGTCATGTAATATTCTGTAAAAGTTAACGCAGTCACGAAAGTTTGTCAAGTAAAATTGCGCAGTAATATTTTACATCCTGTAATAATCTTAGTTTTGTATATAGGTTGATGCATAGTAATTGAGTGTATTATGCATACCTATATACAATTTATGGTCTAGTATCAAAAAATAATTTTCCATGGAATATAGTAGCTTTCTTGAAATAGGTACTTAGAAACGTGCCAGGCTATTACTTTAACTGGTATTATACGTTATTTTTGTCATTCAAACTATACCGGTTTCAGTTAGAACGGGTAAACAGGCTCCATTTCTCGGGGACATTAAGACCATACCGAAGTGGTTTTGAACAATTCTAAACTCAACGCGTTTCGAAAGTCTTGTAGACATATATAGTTTAATAATGGAAAGTGAAACTTGGCCCGTTTGGCTCGTTTTACAGTTCAGAATTAATGGAAACTTTGAATTTGTATGAATATGTCAAGTTTTTTTTCTCGTCAATTACATTATGATCTATTCGTTCTAATTCAACTGGTAAAAGATATCAAACAGCAATTTATCCCTTGAATACAAGATAGAGGGTGAATTTTCAACGATTGAACAGTCTGAAGTTGTTTCAACTGGTCCTGAACTCTCCGGAAGCTTGTTTCTCGTTTCTAACCAACTTCATACTATTCGATATGACGAGGAATTCACCCTACTGTACTTTTTCGCAATACTATGACGTCACTATTCGGCATAAAAAGCGACAATCATTTTCAACTGTTGCTTTCTAAATCTGAGGAACTGATCTCGCGATATTTAGACTCTATAATTCAGAATTTAAAACGTTTTTTCACGTCAAATGGACAGTGTAATGGATTAGTATTATCACTTTTTAAACTAGCTCTGAGATATTTAATTATGTTATGTTTCAATTGAATTTGTCCTATACTCGACGATCTCTCGTCTGACAGGATATTATTCCACATTTTCACATGTCCCTAGTGTATTCTCTTATACTATTATCATACATTATAGTTTTAGAGAGTTATCGTAACTGTGCATGGATGAAAAAGAGGCCGAGGGTAGTTAACGTCATGCAAATGAACCCAACGAGTGACCTGTATATATGTATAGGAAAATTTAGAGAGGGTGTATACCACACATATACACCCTTGGTTAATCTCGTTTGGCAGATCTCTATACCTACCCGATCCCAAGATAATGTTTATATGACTTCGTAACGCACATTTTACGACCATTTTCTGTCTAATTTATAGATTTATGAAGAGACTTGTGGGTCGTATAAATTTTAGCCATCGATGGTCCGCGTCCGACGTTCTCTAACACTTTGGATCGTTTTTACGATCTTGCTTACAGTGCGGAACCGGTGAGCAACAGATGCTCGGATCCGTACCATCAGCGCGCGAATTTACTCGAGCCTATGCCACGACGTGGGGTCATCCTCTATCCTCGATCAGGAAAAAGGATATAAAAATTAGATTTCTTTCTAATCCTGAAAAATTCTATCCGAAAAATTTATGTTCGCGATAAAAAAAAAAAAATTCTTTAAATCAGAAATCTATTAGACAGAAACTGCGACAGCGCTTGAATAAAGAGAAGCTTGGATTCCTTTTGATGATGAAATTGTATTTAAGCGAAAAATTGAAACCGCTATGATAATTGGATCCTTTTCAAGCCCCAGGATATCTTCTTCCTCGTGGAATTTTGAAGCTGTTGTTATCAAAGGTTTGTTTTGTGGTTCATTCACGAGATTGTTAATAACTGAATTAAATTTCCTACGGGATTCAAGGTTGATATTATGTCCCGGAGAAATATTTGATTAAAGGGGTTGAAGAAACAAAGTGATCCACGCAATCAATCTGTTCGTTTGAGGCTAATTCCTGTGAAACGTTGTACAAGGGATGACGGTGAAGGG
The DNA here is from genome assembly GCA_018420115.1 of Euura saliciscinereae. NCBI lineage: Eukaryota > Metazoa > Arthropoda > Insecta > Hymenoptera > Tenthredinidae > Euura > Euura saliciscinereae. Next base: position 60,049 of record JAFFZH010015155.1, on the reverse strand, counting down.
GCGGGGGATACGAAAACTAATTATTTTTCACGAGGTTAATCACGCCAAATAATATTCCCATCATCTTTACGGTTCATCATCCACTATGAGCTTGGATAAGAGGATCTTAACGAGAAATTAAAACCGATACTCAAGAGATCTAGAAGCTGGCAGAGTCACCAGATCTTCGACTCTCTATCTCTCTGTGGTTTATGAGATAAATGGCAAAAAAAAATATAATATTAAAAAAAAGATCCGGGTGAACTGTAGCATGAAATATCCTGCTACTGTAAGAAAGAGGAAAAATCCTTGAGAAAATTATCAACGATGCGGATTGATTTTTCAAATTTTGCTTCAAAGTTGGATAAATTTGGAAACATTTTATTTTGAGTTTAAAAACTATTTTTATCGTGGAGTCAAAGAATGTAAAAAAAAATTGAACGAAAAAAGAACAGAAAAAACTATTAATTATGTGCTTTAAAAAAATCGATTCTCGCTAAAAATTAGTATTTGTCACTCATACCTTTTTTTTGGGATTCATTAATAATTTATAATCATGATGAATATATATATATGTATATTTTTTTTTAATGCGAGTCATGAATAATTTTATTGAAGATTAATTGCAATTCTGCACAGAACGATCTATAATTTCGATGCTCAGTCGTAATTAACGTAGCTGTCATTTTACATGGGATCGCATTTTGATATCAATGACAAATTGGCGACGGGACAGACGTGGTTTTCTGTTATCTGTATATCGGTTTAAATTCAGGTATTTTATTATCGAATATGAAATTTGAACAAGAGTGAGGATTTATCGAAAACACAAATTCACTCCAGTCAAGGTTTTAGGGGGTGTGAATAGGGGTAGCTTTTACCCGAAAGCGAACCGAATAATTTCGTATACCTATAGCATATATAAATAAGTGTATGTAAATTAAAGTCTCGCTATAAATTTCTCCCTTGTTAAATGTACCGTAAATTTAGCAAGCCGAGTGATCCCCCTCGATACCTATAACCGTCACATCACATATTTCTTCGAAAGTAAGAAAAACGATAACCACCCCACACTCCTATTACCGCCAAAAGTGCTAAGATCTTTCTTTTTGAGAACGGATAAAGTAATGAATTATGGACACGAAAGCACCATCATCGAAACCAATTAGTCTTTCCTCTTGTGAAAACTGAGGAACAGCTGATTTACTTATCGTAACGAATTTCTCACGAAATTTCAAGTGATCGAAAACGATTTCAAGCTCTTTTTTCAAACACGTCTCGCGAAAAATTAAAAGAAAAAGACAGGGGGTCAGTGTAAAAAGTTTTGTTTAATTATTCAGAATGATAACAATTATAATAGCAATTTATTGCATACAGAAGAAAAGGAATAATGCTTGCATGATGATTTTAATGTTGGGAATGTTGAAAAAAAGTATACTTTTTGAACATGTTTCAAATCTTGTCACTTATCTGTACCCTTCTTGCACGTGAAAATACTATTTTTGAATTAGGATTTAAAATATTTTCCAATCAAGGCCTGAAATGTATTTAAATCAAATTTTTTATTGCTGGAATGTTGGAGAAAAAGTAAATGTTCAGCATGTTTGGAATCTCTTTCTGAATCACAGGAAAAAAACGCTATTTTTTAATGAGGATTGACAATATTTTTGAACCTTAAAGCCTGAAATGTTCTTGAATCAAATTTTTGATTGTTGGAATGTCGAAAAAAACGTACTTTTTGAGCACCAACCCTCCTAATCACACACAGAAAAAAGTAAACATATTTTCGAATCAAGACAAAAAATGTTCTTGAGTCTGTGTGTGAATTACGAATACTAAATTTCAACCTTGCTAATTGTTTCGATTCGAAAAATGCTTTCAAAAATTGTTATATAGGAACAGTGAGCCGCATGAGCGTGGAAAATGAATTTCAGTCAAAAATTTTGAACCTTACAGGAGTTATTCGATTTTGAAAAAAATCCAATCCGAAGACAAAAAAATTTCCAATTTTACTTTGTCGATTTTCTAAATTCCGAAAAAGGACAGAATACAAAAATCCGACGCACAGTCAGCTGTTTGGGATAGTAAACAAAGCCTACATTCCAATATTCAACCAAAAATATTCAGAATTGTAGGAATTATTCGACTCTCAACAACGAAAACTAAACAAATCCATAACTCCTACAATTTTGGAAAAATGTATCTGAAATTTGTTGTGTGTGTCTAGTGAACAAAAACGCAGGAATAAAAAAATCTACGACCATTTGTGACCAATACTTCTCGGAGCTGTTTCAGCAATAGATTTTTTACTATTCAAAATTTTATTTTAAATCCTGTCCGTAACGCATGAATTCGATCGCTATAATTTCTACTTGCAGTTTTCAATTTTTATAATAATAACAAAACGAGTCACGTGGAGTATGCAAAGCGCGAAGTATAGTCGCGAGTGTCCTTGCAAAATACAGGTGTGCGCTTGAGGCTGAACTACTGTTTTTCTGTTTTTTGTTTGAATTTCGTTTTTTGACGGTTTTGAAATAATTAATCCCGGGCCGGTCCGTCCATCCGTCCATTTAATGCCCTCAGCAATAATTCAGAAATATTTTACGTCAAGCTGTCTGCCTCGTTCGCTTTCGTTATCGTCCGCATCATTTACAATTTGCATAATACATTGTTCACCATAAATCTCCGTGCAAAATGTGAGATTGGCAAATTGGACCGGACTGCACGTTTCCACCTCTGTGCTTGTAACCAAAATTCAAATTCCTATATCCATTTTTTTCTTCTTCTAAATCAATGATTTCAATCCCGATTCGCGCCATAAATTAAATTCATAATTTCACGAACCCGCGATTACTGAATTTTCTCTAATTCAAACCCAAGATAAACTCGACTTTCGTATCAGCTCTTCTGGCTGTCTTGTTTTTTGAAGGATTAACAAACTTTCGTACACTTTCGTGGTGGACTTGTCGCCTCGAATTTGGGACGCTAGGTTTCTCTCGACAGGGTTTACCAGCTCGCAAACAACTCGGACAAATTGGTACCGCGAGTACCCTGCACCTCTGACTGAGAGAACTTGTTCTTAAACTTAACAATGAGAAAAAAAAAACTCGACTAGCTTCGTGCAGCACATGACCCAGGTTTTTCCGGTCTAACCACGTCGTGATCTAATGAAATTTTTCTCCACACCAATTCCAAACTGTTTATGACCCTGACTAGCCATATTTCACCACCCTTGGTGTCCAAAGAATTGGGTACTTTTCAAAGAATCATAAAGTCGAAAGGGTTGAATGAAAATGTCCTTTTTAAGGAAGTTCGAAGTGTCAACTTTCGTGTGATGAATGGGAAAACTATTAATTTGTGGTATTTTGAAAATAACCCATTTTTGGGTCAAGGGGGTGGTGAGTTTTAGCCGATTGAATCAGGTGCCGAAGAAACGCGATTCTGCATTGATCCAAACAAAAAAAATATCAGGGTTCGACCTACTTATTTTTCTCTGCAGCCACTACGTGAAAAATCGGGGCGAGTAACAAAAGCGATAAATATTGTCGAAGGTATCCACCCCCGCGGTACGTAACGTACGAAATGCATTAACTACTCGCGGGGTTGAATGGCTCCGTGCAAAATAATCCAGGGTTTAGAATCCGAGGATGGATTTTCAACGGAAGAACCTATGAACCTGAAATTCCTGGTAATACGATTTGAAACTGTACGAAAAGTTCGTACCTCCAGCTTTAAAACCGTGTGTTAAAATCTGTATATTAACAACCCTCGTACTCATTTTTTCAACTTTATGAAAATAAACCTCCGGACTGCCAACGATTTACATATCCTACCCCCCTGGCTAACATAAGTGATGGAATGCACTCTGGGTAAAGTTACCGGCGTAATCAACCCTTGCTTCGTTAGTACCCTCAAATATGTATTCCTACTTGGCACGTCAGAGGATCATTTTGTAAGTTGAAATTTCACTTCATGGTCTTGTGATCGTTATCAAATGTTCTCAAAAAAAAATTTTTCTTATTCTCGAAGAACGTGGATGAACAAAATGATGTTTTTTGCTTTGATCGGGTGTTTTTATAACCCAACATCCCATCCAGTGGATCTTGTGGAGACTTGAGTGTGCTTTTTCTATACTCGCTGGTTGCTGAAAATTTCATTTCAATAGCTACCATAGAAAGTCGAAGACCAAAAGTTCATGAGGATATTAATTTTAAAAAATGTGGAAGTTACAATTTTTATCAAAGCTCGATCGTCTGCCATTCTGAATCTGGAAGTGGAAACGATGTAAAAATATTTTGCCTATTTTATGTCCAAAGAATAAAACAAAAAAATTGCAGACATACACAAATGCATTTGTGTGTCTTTTTTGTGAACGCTTTGAAAAATTGATAACAACGTCGATTATTTCCGTGGTATCGGTTTCAAGTAAAATATCATAGCCACGTCGCTAGCTCGTGTTTATTCATTGTTTTGAAAATTTGTAATTGAATGAAACGGTTCGAAAAGCGTAGTCCTGCATACGATGGGTTGCTGTTCATGAGGATAATGGGTGAATTGTGCAATGGGACAATAAAGCTTTTTGGAAACGGTGGTGTATATAGTAGTAGAAGCCAATTCTGAACTAGAAAACAGTTTCGTTATACGGTATAGTGTTAAAGTTTTGTTGAGAATATTTATGATATGTAATTAAGAGGTAACCGAGTGCAGTTTGAAATTAATGCAATTGACATGGCAGTAGCACGCGGTGTTCGGTACCCAGTACCGGCAATATTAAAGTTAGAAATGAAACCAGAAAAAAAGTAATATACGGAGAGTGAGAGAGTACCACCTATATCACATCAAATGTGCGTATACTCCGACCTCGTACATGTACTACATTAGCCAACTACATGTGAACATGTCACGAATGTTGCAGTCTACGCCACATACAGTTTCGTACAGTATAATTGCAATCCAGCTACTTTCAGGCATATTTTTTTTTGCAGGCTCTCTTCAGTCTCTCCTCTGCGACTGAGTTTCAAAATTTTGTAAAAATCATGTCAGTTGAAAGAGGGTAGAAAAGCTTTTCAGATATGGTTGAAAATAATCATATAGAAATCACGTTTAGATACCCAAAAAGTCGTCCTGGGGTATTTTAAAGAGTGATGACGTATTGGGAACGAAATTCCGGCACCGTGACATCTGGTGAAAAAATTTTGCAAGACTTGAAGTGCGCTAGCTGAGAGCTGAAAACTTCCAGAAACGGGTCAGTTTTATCATTATACTATATTCATGCCACAAAAAATAATTCTGAAACCTGTATTTCGATTTTTTTTCTACATTATATGACCCCGGATTTTTTTTCAATCAAATTAGAGTCAAGCCACCGAAGCTTTGTTCATGAAATGAGATTTTTTACTTGATCCCACTTCCGGTTTATATAGAAACTGCAATCGTTGACTCCGTTAATTTCGAAGATTGTACAAACAGCGGGCTTCGAAATACAATCTATTGACAAAGAACATAAATTTCTGGGATTTTTGCAAATTTTTTCTGCACGTGAGTCTTGGTCAAAGTTTCTGATGCGATGAGCTTTTCAGCTGAAACGGACTGATTAATTCATAAATCATAAATTCATTGCTCAATTTGAATAAACCTAACCTATCCTTCTATAGAAAGCGATAGTGTAGAGTGAGGAGTTGATTTCCACAGATGACGCTGGATGGCGGGCCTGTGATACTGAGAAGTGACGTCATTGCGTGGCGCGAAAAAGAGACTGTTTCGAACGTAACCCTAACTTTTAACTGTCAATATATTGTATGTAAACCATATATAATGATGTTATTTTTTTTTTTGTTCATGGTATCTAATTGCCACTTCAATTAGTATTTCGAACAATAAAATTATCGTAGTATAAATTATAAATTTTTTTTTTTTCGTGAAGTTGTCATGATTTTTTTTTAACAAAAATTGAAGAGGTGAAATTACGTTCGTTAGTCGACTGCAACGTGATACATATCCTCCAGCTTGAAAAATAATGCTTGATATTGTGAAAGAGAGAAGCGGGTTGGGATGGTGAAAAAGTAAAAAGTTAGCAGTAGTCACGTTACACTCACAAATTTTCTCCACTCTTTTCATCGTAGGTATAGTGTAAGGTACGTACAGTAGAATATTATGTACTTCATATAATATTAACGTAGCTTGGAAAATGCGAGTTAGTGGAGTTTTTTCTACAACAAGTTTCTACCATTTTTTTTTCCTCTACCTTTTCGTCTTGCCATTTTTCTCATTTTTTAAAGAGCACATACCGCATAACGCACTCTTAGCTACCTAGCCGCACGTACCGCGTAAATCCACACGTGTAAATCCCAGACGGAAAATGATCACGTTGAAGCTATGGTTGGAAATTCAAGTGAATAAAAAATTCCCTACAGCTTTGATAGCTTTCTTGAATTATTAAAAGCCACAGAAAAACGCGTCGCTGATAATTCAGCGGAGTAATTCCTAAATATTTTTGTCTTAGTTGATTTTTTCTCATTTCAAACAACAAAAAATTCATAAAGTTTGGATTTTCCGGATTTTCACTTCAAAATTGTTGAGACTTTTTCATTTGTAAAAGAATCTTCGGTGTTTATTTCACGAAAACCGTAGTTTTCTGTAGACTAAAATATGAACACGATGTAGGTATGCATATGGAAATGTGAAAATGATAAATTCGTATTCCGGAGTGAGACTGAAGTAAAATTCTCCATCCAGCGCAGTAGCACATTGTGTTCGATAAAATTCATATTTCAGTGAGCAGAACATAAATGAAAATATTTGTAAAAAAAAAACATGGAAAAACATCGACAACACATTCTCCAGTTCTATAACAAGTTTTACATAGGTATTCACTCTGAAAGCTCTGTACACCGCGCGTGGTACAGTTGCACGTTAAAATATTGCCAAAATATACAGTTTATATATACGTTTAATTCAACGTCAAATGCATAACCAACGTATACCTACTTTGCATTAATACTATGCAGGTACGGTGCATTAGGCAAATTACCGTGCAACTTGTGCTCGGTCTCAGTGCATCAGAGCTTTAAAAGTAGCGAAGCCCAGGACTAGTTGGTTGTAATTTTTTGCATTTTTTGCGATTCACTTAGAAAATCAGACAAAAATATGAAAACGTAGCTCGATCCTCAGTATTTGATGTGACTATAAGTCCTTAGGTAAGCATGACAAACCCGTGACATCCAACAATCAATATTGTCTCTGCTTCCTCCACCCCGGGGTAATTTGGTACGGTTATGAAAATGGACTATTTCGATAGTGTAGCAATCAAAAAGTGTATAGAAACAATGTCCAGAGAATAAAATTATTCACTTCCAGTATAGACAATATCGGAAATTGAGGGATCACGTGTACTTACATGTAATTACATGTGTTCTGACGTAATTGCACGAAGTTACTGATTAATCAGTCGTACTTATGTGACAATGAACGCTATTACATGTAATCGTGTCTTCCGATATGGGATCACATCTTGGTACACGTGAATGGCATTCCATTCGTACATTACATTTTTATCCCATCTGTTTGACGTAACAACTTGTCCCATTTATTGGTGTATCAATTTTTCCCAGTCGTCACTTCAACGTTCCAGATGTTATGCTCAGAGAAACAATCCACATAAACGATCGACAAGGATTAAATTCCCTTGCCTCGGTGCCAGAAGACGATATCAAATCGAAATAGTATCCAAAACTTCATTCAAGTGTTGCAAATGACTTGAAATAATAGCTAAAATATTTACTCTTCACTGTCAAAAACAGTTTCAGTGGAACAAATGCAATTACATTGAAAAAAAAGACGCGCACAGATTGGAGGTATATCCGTTTGCCAATTGTTGAACAATTTTGTTTGTATCAACTTGCCTGTCTATCAATTAATAACAGTGGTTCCACAGGAAAAAGTCAATGGCGACAGTAATTTTTTTCCAGTTGATTGTCTGTTTCCAATGAAATCACCGTTATTCTGAAGTTATGAATACATACATAGCACAGAGGTCAAATTCAGTACGACTTCTCACGTTGAGATCTCAATAAATTGATGAGGTGAAATATTGTTTGAGTGCTAAAGACAATGAAATTTCTGACAAAACCTGAAAATTTTGTAACTGAATAAAAATCAGTAGGAGCTAGCAAAAGTCCAGCGTGGGTACAGGGTATAAAAAGACAAGAGGATAAAATACTCGTAAAGCTCTTTATGATCCGAATCCCCCTACCACCGATAGGGTTACCTAAATCCTCGTTTACGTACACTTCGCGTGTAATTTGTGATAAAAAAAAGAGAAAAGAAATTCTTCTACGCAAATATCCAGGGGCTTTTGTAACAAAGGATATTTTAACCAGTGATTATAGGTCCGTAATTTGATAAAGGATTAAAAAAAATAATGAATAATGGATGAACGAATAAAAAATTATCCGCTTCATCATTCTGTACGATATTAATTAACGAACAGGCACATTTGGACACGGTACATTTTAAGCCCTAAAGATTAGAGGGAGGATTTTTTTCTAAATCTTGTACTACATCATTCACAAAGATCCGCTCATTTAGGCTGATATTAATTACCGAGGTGGACAATAAAAGAGAATAAACGGGGAGTGATGTAACCCGTACGAATCAGACGGTACAGCGGTTGTTAGTTACGGACCAGTTATTAACCCACTTTGAAAATCGAGTTCAACCTTCCGTGAATTATCCTAGGTAACGTTAATTAACACCCCGAAGTCTGTTTCAAGCAGTATTCACCGAGTCTCGTTGTTACGCATAGTTAAAGCTTTTGGGTTTTGGAGTGGTAGCAGGTAAGCGTGAGTCCTCTGTATGCAGCTTTGCTGCATACGATTGTCGCTCGTTTCGCACCCTCGCCTTCTACCCACATACCAAATGTAACCACACCCGAATGCAGAACGCGATGAGAAACAGGGATCAAAGACTCGGTAATACGTGTACAAAGTACACACGAAATCGTTCATGAATTCGAAATCAGTATACTTGCGTGAGATTTCGACGAGGTAGATTTTACTGGCTGCAGTGAAGTAAGCGTTTCAATTACCGTTTCACCAGCTGCCACGTTTCGTTTCGTTTTATCTTTTCTACTCTCTTTCTCTTTTTTTTTTGTTTCTCTTCTCTTTTAACGCTGCTATAGTACTCCGGGAATATTAATAATTGCTAAACGCCCGGGATTTTATGCACTCTCTGTTGAACCTACCTTAATGGATACCCCTAGAGTTCTCGTAGGTATTATTAAAAGAGAATGATTGGAAATATTGCAGGTGTGACGTTTTGAGTGAACCAAGAATGAATACAATATCAGAATTTATGAATAAATCTATGAATATTGATTATTAATTAGACAATATTAGATGAATAATTCTTTGAACTCGTTTTGAGAAAGAGATTGCCAATCGTGGATTTTCGAAAATCGAAACGTAATAACAGTTTTTTAACAATATTGTTCTGTAATCCAAGGAATTGCTGCATCTCTCCACGGGGGGCAGCGCCTCCTTGGGTTACAGAACAATATTGTTACACAAATTTCTGACTATGTCTTTCGATATTCGAAAATCCACGATCGGCAGGCCCTTCATTCAGTTTTTCTACGTCACTGATATCAATTTCACATCAATCGAATGTGTTTTGGCTGAGAAAATAGCGTTTGAAAATTCCAAGTGTAAATTATATCGAGGTCACGTGACTTTCATTTTACCTTAAGCTTCGTACCATCGATAATCATCAGGCTCTCAAAATGACCCTTGAAGATAGTCCTGAGCTGTGTGAAATTAAGAACGAATGAAATCAGTTCTCATATATTTTACGTCACCTCGAAAATTATCGATAATTTGACAATCCAAGGTGTTTGTCTCCTTTTAATCAGGCAACTGTCTGGTAAATTCGTATTAATCGATGCCTCAATTTGGAAATAGGCAACATTTGGAATTTCTGAAAAATGGTAGATATAAAAAGTCTCTCAATCGAAGTATCCATCAACCCTGATTGCATCGTATACTTGATATTTCCGTTCTGAATTCAACGAATTTCATTTACCAAATATGCGATATTTATATGACCCTTCAAATATTACCGTAGAATAAAATGATCCGATTTGATTTTTTATTTCTCTAATAAAAAAGTGAAATAAACAAAAAATACATGTTATTCACGACGTATTCGAGAATGAATTTGTTATCGAATACCTCATTATATCGTTCAGAGAACGGAATTTTTATCATGCTATTACAGACACGAATTCAACGAAAAAAGCAAAGGTGAATTTTTTTATATTTATTTTTTTTCACTAGTTTTTCGTTCGTTCTAACGATCAGATAATATGCAAAAGCTATTAAACTCCTTAGCGGCTAGGCGTACTTATCTGTTATGAGAGGTTATAATTAATGGAACCGATGCACGCCATCTCGTGTTTCAAACGGCAAACAGCCAGTTGTCAAAATGCAGAGTAAGTACTGCGAATAAAGTGCAAGCTGCACCTGGTTCTACAAATCGCCGTTTTATTCACATCGATTCTGCAGCAACTTCCGGAACTCTAATTTGACAAAAATTATTTTCTTCTTCTGCTCCAATTTTCTTTTTTTTTCAGGACAGAAAAAATATTCAGTTTATACTCAAATTTCAAGTCTGAGACGTGGAAGACAGAAGGAAATGATAAGTATAAAGCAAAAAGACGGGGGAACAAGAAGAGAATAGATTAAATATACAAGCCACCATGACGTATAACTTTTCTCAAAAACATCCCCACGACGCGACACGAGGCTGCGGCTCAAGACGTATAATATCCACATTGCCTCGCACTGTGGATACAGAACGTGGGGTTAAAAGGCGTGTGTAATGATAATAAAGAAGGAAATAGGTTGAAAAATGAAAAATAGTAGAGGAAGGAAAAAAATTTTGGTTGCTTTCTCAGCCCCAGATATATCAAAAACTTTAGGAGACCTCCGTGACTGGGTCTTTGATGATGCAGATGTTTGACAAAATAAACGTCAAACATGACGTGATCTTAGTTATGTTTTTTTCGTCGTCCTGTTCTTTTTTCATTTTTACTTCAGGTTAGGATCTCGAATTGTGATCCAAAATACAGTTATATTTCGCATGAAACATATTTCGTACGATTATTCGAAATATACCGTAGTCGGTTTCTGTTTTTGATAGATTGGTTCGCGGAATACACATTTCGATTTTATTCACGACTTTTGAATATCGATATCATAGGAAATACGTTCATGTATGATCAATGCTGGGAATCTACCCATTTTTCATTTTCATTTTTTCCTCTTTCATCAGAAACTCGTTATAATTGAAAAGTAGCTCGAAAAATAGAAGATAAAAAACGTGATGACTCGTTATTGTCGGAACTGATCGAAAAAAAAATCGTGATTAAAAAACCTTTTTTAGCGTAAATTATCGACTGCAATACAGAGTGTAGTTCATTACTGGCTATAATTGAGGTTTTTAGCTGGATACACCCTCGTCATTTCGCTGAAGAATAAAAATTGTCACAGGAAATGTCAGTTTTTTTTGTTTTTTTTTTGTAAAATTAATTATCGTTTCTATACTCGATCCGAAGGTTTTTGATTTCAACCCGTGTGAAAATTCAAGAGGATACGCAACTCATATTGCTGACTTCAGTTTTTCTCATGAAACTCAACAGGAATTTTTTTTTTATCTAATCGCTCATTGTTTGAAAATCTGAGACAATTGTTTTTTTTTTTTTTTTAAAGAATTTCGAAAAAAAATTATGGATCCTAGAATTACTTTGAATTGATCTTTCATAAACAGGATACAAAATCATTGGAAAGAATTGCAAATCGTTTTTACCTAAATTGAAAATCGATGAAGAAATAATTCAAGATTTCATTAACACAATAATTTCTTGGGTTTTACTGAGTCATTCAAAATGATTAACGTTTAATTCAATTAAAATTTTTCATTTCAAATTAATTTTTCCAACCCGACTTGATTTTTTCCCCCTAAATTCGTTCACCTGGTTTATTTATTTTTTTAAATCAACTCAAATCCAAGTGGATATCAGAAAAGTACAATCGATATTTTTATATATTGCCTGTTGTGTGTGTTAAAATCATTTAATCAACAATTTGATTTCCCCCTCGTTAAAAATATCACAAATACCACGAGAAATTAATTTAACAAATTGCAAAAATACGTTTTTCACCTTTATCCAGAAACTCGGGGTCTTCAAGTAGTGAGAAGCTTCAATCACCAAAAAGATGCAAGACCCTCATTTGCGATGATAATTTTTTGCTCTTGGATGGATTTTACCAATTTTTTTAGGACCCCTAAACAATGTTCGTCCAGTTCGACCGAAAAATGGCTCGACTCAGCGATACAATCGCTCTGCTTTTTTCCTGCTTTCGTTGAGTTTGTGGAAAAGCTGAAGATCGGTGAACGAGAGACACGCAAAGTGACTGCATAAAGTCGTCGGGGATGTTCAACGCGAGGGAGTTCAGAGTCGTACAATATATATGAACCGAAGTGCAGGTATACGGTGGGGTTTCGCGATTGACAGTCAAGAGAGTCGACATTGGTACCGCAAAAAGCGAAACGCGGTGACATCGTACCCTCAAGAAGTCGCGACTCGCGTTCCCTCAGCCCGAAATAACATTCCTAGGATTTCGAGAATTCACTTCACAGCTGGGTAAACTCTTCCAACGTCGGTGGCGGAGGTGGTGGAGGGCGCGTACGTGCCCAGGGTTGCAAAACCGGGAAATTCTTGTGAACCGGTTAACCGGAAACCAGCCCGTAAGGTCCAGGGGTGACGCCGCGAGGCAAAGGGCTCCGAGGTCTCAGCCTCACAATCGAATTTTTCACCCTGGTTCCCGGTACCCAGTTCCGAAGGACTCGAGAGTCTCTCTCTTCAGTCTCGACATGATATCTCGCATGAACGCCGGCAGGCCTAGGCCTCGGTGCTACTTACAAACGCAAACACGTTCAAAGTCACAAATTTCACAGCAGACAAGACAAGCCTGGAACCGTGGAAACCCTGAAACCGTATCTCCACGTACATCCGAATCCACCCGTTGGAATAATTTTTCAAGTCAGGCGTTGAATTACGGTTCGAATACAGAATCCGGAGGACGAAGAGACTTCCTCTGTGAATCTCTTCTCTACCGAGCTTCTCTGTTCAATCCTTGGGCCTCCACCCCGTGGCGATAAAGCAGATTGGCCAGTTTCCACGTACACACAGGACCGCAGGTCCTCAAGAGGTTCTGGCTATTGGCTACCGGAGTAAGATATCCGCAAAGCTCGTATAAATATCGGATGTACGTACTTCTGTAAGTACTGTACATCGCCTATACACCACAAACCAGCCACCGCTGCCGCGATAAATAAATAATTCTTGTCGGTATTTTCACCTACGCATTCCCTCAGTTCTACGTGACGGGAATTCTTGATCTAACCCGCGAGCCAGCCGAGTAAACCTGAAATATATTTCCCAGGCTATCGTCGGAAGAAGTTATTCTAACGGTGATCATTATGGTGGTCCTCAGAGTGTTCACGAATTTCTTCTTTTTTTTTTGGCTACTTCCCAAATCGACCCCGATTCTTTTTTTTTCTTGGAATAAATAAGAAATTATATCAGACAGTTCAATGAAATTTGAACTCTTATCGTGATTGAAAGAATTTGGACAGTCTTCTTTAAAGGACTTTGACTTTTCTTTAGAGTTTTCCTCGAGAACCATTTGCTCTACCTAGTTCAAATTTAAGAAGATGAAAATGTTGACTTCTTTTTGAAATCGACGAACCAGAAATTCCATTCGTTGATCAGTTCTTCAGATACGATACACGTCACGCACCGATAAGAATCGAATCCAAAAGAAAATGTTAGATCCTGTGCCAATTCATCAAATCTAAGTTAAGTTTGATACTGTTTAATCATTTTGATGAACAACGATGTACCAATATGTGGTTCAAATTGCAGTGCAACGTGATTTCAAATCAATGCGAGAGAGATTCCCTAAGAAATTTCGGAATTTTTTCTATTCAAGGACATTTTGCTTCGCAAAAACCCTTGATGTCATTCGATTTTTACTTTGAAAAACTATAATGAATCGTTTTCTAAGGAAAAATTATACTTTCACCTCGATGACCATATTTTCTATATTCCTTCATAAAAACGATGGTAATAAAACGTGTCTATTTTGAATCGAGGATTCACCCCATTTTATGCTTCCTTTTTTTTCATTGTTCCAAGTGGACATAGAGGCCTGAACGAGGACCCTAGTGATTATGATCGTTTCCTCGTTTTTTAGGAGTCGAAGACGAGAAAATTCTAGCAAATAAAATTAAGGATTCTGATATTTTCTTAAGGTCCAGAAATCCGGAGCTCGAGGGGTTTGCACATAATTAGAGGAGTTCGCTCTTCTCTCCATCTTCCGAGAAATGAAAACTCGTTTTCCAGGATCTACGAGGGATGAAATGAGGAAGGAATAAAGGGTGTATGTATATGGTGTTGGCGTCAGAGACGGGGTTTCATGCATATGGCAAAGTATCCTCGAGAGATATTGAAGTCAATTGTTCAATTAGGGTAAATTATAGCGGAGGAATGAAGAACCTGGGTAGAGACAGTGTGTAGAAACGACTATATGGTATTTGAGGTAAAATAATTTTCCACCCTCTCTAATGGTAAAGTTGCGTGGTTTCGTTAGCGGTGACGATGAGAATAACAACCGTAAGACGAGACCCGACATCGTTCACCTTGACACGTGTATCACCGTATATAACACACTAACTCGATTCTAGTACACAGGCGATGAATATTACCCGAACAACCTCTAATGGCTCAGGCCTAACCTAATGGACGTTCTCATTAATTTATACAAGAAGAAAATTTATACGTACACACATTCCGCTAGTTTCACCCTTGTCAACGGCTTAAACTCTGATACAGCATACACGAAGTTATACCCAAACCGAGGGGTGAACCACTCCGAAAAATGGCGTACACCACACTTCAAGACTTCAAAGACTTCACAAGACTTCAGGGACTTCAAGGGACTTCACGGGACTTCAAGGACTTCAAGGACCCCAGGGACTTAATGGGACTTCAGGGAGTTCATGGGACTTCATGGGACTTCTGGGACTTCACACACTGTTGTACACGGGACTTGAAGAGTGGTTAACCCCCCCTCGACCCAAACGTCAAAAGAATATGACCAAAAAACTGAGAATTCGTGTCAGATTTTCACGATAATAACTATTCGACGGTTTATCAGGTGTCCAATTTCTGATTTCAAGTTTACAAAATTCGAAACAGCGGAAAAAAATTTCCAGAACCAACCCGACTGAAATGAAAACTAATATTTCTGAAGGACAGAAGTTGATGTAACTAAAAATTTATCAACTAATTCCTGCCACGAAAAAATGGCCACATTTTATGATACTTTAGTTCAGAAAACCCTTAGTTGGTTAATTAGTGCAGAGAATAATTTTCGTGTCATTCTGCGATCTTTGCTGTAAAATCTGGTTATCGATACATCAAATCGAGGACCTCTAATCAATTTAGCAAATATGAGTTCCTCGAATCCACTGTGAAAGCACAGTTTTACAATCATTAAATGACAAAAAATTTGAATTAGGACTTTTGAATCAACTGGGATTATTTTTGGATTTGTTTTTTTGTCTTTTTTGTTACTATTTTTTATCACCATTGGAAATTCTGTAATTCTGATATCAAATTCGAAAGATAATGACTCAAGAAATCGTCGAACAGCAATTTTTATGTAAATCGGACCATTCTCGGAATTTAAGCCACGTCCTTGTGGCTCTGGTTCAAACAACCAGCAATTTTTTAATTGATCAATTCCGCAGATTAAGAGAGCAAGAAAGAGGGTGAGGTAAAGAGAGGAGATGAGAAATCGTAGGGTATGAGAAAAAGCTGCGAAGACAACCAAAAGCTCGCGGCGATGAAATTCCTTCCGCTATTTCTACGGCCAATTTTCTTTCGGCACGGTTTCACCGCCCCCCTTCCCGGAATAGCCGTCGGGATACGATTGTTTGTTTATGAAATTACGAACGACCCAATTGGCTCGTTTGCTTGCACACTGCAGCACAATCTCTTGCCAACATCCGAGTGACGATGCCGTATGCAACCAGCGTCTGCAGGAGACCCGTTAATATCTCGAGGGGGTTGAAACGTGGCGAAATCTCTTTGGTAAATAAAGAACGAAAAAGATTCGCTTACCTACCACGAGCACTGACGTTCGATTGGCTACCGCGATTAACTGGACCGTCAAATATCTAAACTTTCTAGCCAAAATTCTCCGGGGTAATTTCTGCGGCTCAAGGGTCAACGATCAAAGGATGACGAGGTCTCACGAGGGTGGTTAAGGCGAGGAAACTCCCTACGAAATCCCGTATTTATATCATTAATGCGGTTGGCTAGGCACGCGGCGCAGACCCAGAATGGGTGGACATTACCGGATACGGATGGTTTGGACGGTTGGTTCTGTCCCGCGGGTTTGCGGTCAGTTCAGAATCGGGATAGTTTGTTATTTCGCTTTCCCTTACACGAGGGAAACTGTAGAGTAGATTTTTGCTCGATCCATATTTACACAGGGGCAACTAAAGTGGCCGACGGTATAAACTGTTGAAATTATCACCAGAATTAGTCAATATCGTATGTATTTTCATGTCCATTCACGCAATACCACAGGATCTATAGAGTCTCACTCCTCAGCCACTCACTGACTGATCACAAAACGGGGATTGAATGTGTTTTGCAGATATTGGGACTCGAAATTCCTACGCGTAACTTACGTTTCCCTGGAAACTGTCCAGTATACCCGTGTCAGTAAGGGTAACTGGCCAATTTCAAGAAAAGAATGCGGTACATCCATTTGTGTGCCAATTAACAACACCTCAGTCATTTTTGATTGTGAACGTTCATCAAATTGTCATTGTTCAATATCGAAATGACATATTTCCAAATTTCATATTTCACTTGGTTTATCATTCATGCATAGTGAAAAATTGTGTTTTTTGTTGTTTCTAATTGGCTTTATAGATGACCTAACCCGTCATAACTTTTCCCCTCCATTTATCGTGGATAACATTTTCTTTTTATATATATATATCGTTCGCAGAATGAGTTTTGCAAGGATCTTGATGCCGCGGTTTATCGGCGTTTCGCGAAATGCCATTTCACACTTTGAGGTTTGATTGCTGTGGAATATGTGGAGCTTTCAACAGGCTACAAACCGCTTAGAGTTCCAGCTGCAGTATAACCAGAATTCTCGTTACTATTTAGAAACGGTGGTTCGAAGGATTCGAGAAAATTGCTAAGTAAATACGCAGAGTCCCCCTAGGTCCTTGAGCCTGGAGGTACAGATCCGGAAGTGTGTATTATTTTTACAATTTACATTTCAACCCCACTTTACCACTCGTACTCTTTAGGAATGAAAAATTTTTGAAGTCGCGTGTTATCAAACGAAATTTCGAAGGCAGAGGAAACATACCACGAATGGAAATTTCCCAGAATTAGAGCTGACGTTAAAATATTAAAAATCAACAATAATTAACCAGTTCGCTCGGGTAATAACCTAATTGAAATTAAATTTTGCTAGATAAATAAATGATTAATGGACGTAAAGAGACAGTGTACAGGAAATTACGAATAGCGGCACATCCGAATAATTATCTTTGCAAACAAAAGTCGCTCAATTAATTCGACTTGGCTTCCGGTCTTCGCTGTTTATAGTTCACTCAAATTGACGGAAATAGAACTTTAATTAATTAGTAAACATCCATAAAGATCCATAAAAGCCTTGACCTCTAACTGGACGGTTCGACTCGCCATCTTGAATCAAAGGTGCTTGAATTCAGTTTTTTCGTCATATCTTGACAACTATTGATCCTATCGTCAAGAAGGTTCTTATAAAAGATGAAGCTTACTAAATTCTCTACAACAAAGGTCGAATACAGTTTTCTCATATCTTAAATAGTTTTTGTGTAATACAAGGCTGAAAATATCAATATTTGTATAGAACTTTGTGAGAATTATGTACGTATTCACTGGTGTATTAGAGAAAAACTATTAAAGATACAAGAAAAATGTATTCAACCATTGTTGTAGAGAATTTAGTAAGCTTTATCTTTTATAAGAACATTCGTAACGATTGGATCAACAGTTGTCGAGATATGATGAAAAAACTGAATTCGAGCACCTTTGATTCGAGATGGTGGATCGAACCGCCCAGCTAGAGGTCATGACTTTTAGTCCAGATGAAGGGCACTACCAATTTATTGATCTTCACCAATTGATTTTCCTATTTGCCCCCCCCCCCCTCAATAAACGTTACCAATGAATTATCTAATTGAGGATTTCTCATGAGATTCGCACATTCTGGACCATATTTTCTAAAAAAAAACTAGGAGCATCAGATTTTCCCGATAAATTTGAATGCTAATAATTTTTCGATATGTACCTAATCAGTGGTTGAATTTTAATTTTTTTTCTGTTTTCATCATTTTGATGAACCGCCTGTAAGTCCTTGCAAACAGCAGTGCATTACGGATATTAAAAAGATGTCGATCCACCACGATTGAAACAAAGCGTCCCCACGGTGGCTTTTCAGCGATGGTCATGTTACGGTCGTTCTTCATGTTCTAGACATCGATTCAGGACATGGCTGGGTTATACACGTGTCCAATGCACGTAACCACTACTTTGTAAATAGCTTTTAGCCCGGTGTATTATCGATCGTTAGGATATAGTGTAACAGCTGTTACTCTCTTTACTCCGAGGAATGAGCAAGAAGTTTCCAACTGTAAACGGCCTTATCGAGCACCTGCACCTCTTCTTTATATCATGAGAGCGTTATAAGTGTACAAACTGACCCAAGGGGTATAGAGCACAGGGTAGGTACTTTGGATTATCGTTTTTATACAACCACCCATAGGCGGACTCAATACTATCGCACCGAAGCCAACCCCGAACCTCCGTCGAACCCGGGGCCCCAGCTAAGCCACCCAAGAGGAAACTGGGAACATTTTTTAGGACCTTCCATAGTCAACACGTCATTGTGCCTCTGCTTTGTTTTACTCGACCGCCCATATCGCGCAGGCGGTTATTTACCTCGTGGTATATGAAACCCCGGATCTTTGTTTAGTGCTTCATTAGAAATCACCCGCTGTTCATGAATTTCATCCTTTTGTTATATGCGATGTTTATTTATCCACGTGAGTAACAAACGTGATGCGATTACGTTGATTTTAACATTGTCACAAACTGCAGCGTTCATCAAACCCTCCCAAAATTATGGGCAAAATTCGGTGAGTGTTTTGATCGATGCTCAAACGACGTATCTGCAGCAAACACACGTTGCGTTGTTACTTGTTACACCGGAATCAATTAATTAACGATTTTCATCAAGCAATTAAATTATCCGAACACGAATTCGATGCTGAAGAGGACACATGACATGGTCCCATATATTTTAGTATAATATACGCATAATGAAAAATAAAAGATTGATAAAAGTGAAAAAAAAAACTGCACACACGCGCTGAGCCACGGTAGCGAGTGCTCCATAAAAATGTATTACTTCCGAAGTGCACATCGCCCCCACACTTCCTGCATTTATACATGTGTAGCAATGCTGCACTCTCACTGTATTAACCAACCAACGGGGTAGAGGTTCGTAGCGAAAAGCTCCTGCAGCGCGGATGAACCTTTTTAACCTGGTGGAAATAGCTTGACGGTAAAAATCTGTATAAATCCCTCGAAGCTATCTCGATATCGATGTATCTCATCGAGAAGTTTCACAATACAGAAGAAAAAAATCTCTATCCTCACAGCAGACGGGATTAAGAAAAAGAAAAAAAAATTACTAAGATATGAAGCAAAGTGTCAATATTTGTTAACCGGATTTACCTCTGATTTTTTGATCGACGTTTGATCACATCTAGATGACAGACGTATAACCGCAGACTGGCAGCTGAACGTAGTGCATTTCTGATCCATCGCGTTTAATACGTGTTATTTGATTACATTTCGTACTCGAAATGGACGGGAAATGACAAGGGATGGGGGATAGGAGGCGTTATCTACCACAGAAACGTGTTCAGGGACAGTATACGTATGGTGACAGAGCCGCATCGCTTTTGGAGCAACGAGTGATGTACATAACTAGTGTATAGTAGACTGAAAGAGAGAGAGAGAGAGAGAGAATATGGGAACATTTTATGAAATGAAAATGACGAATGTGTGAAGAGAAAGAGGATTTTACGGCTTCGTCACGTGACCTACACTGCGAACACTTAATGCAATTGACGCGTAATTGTTATCTCGCATGCGAAGGGATATGTTTCACAATCAGCTCCAACCTACCCCGACTGGCTACACGCTCTTTTAATCTATTTCAAACCAACCAACTTATCTTTCATCCAATTACACAGCGAGGTCTTAGTTAGAAGGTCAAGAGCGAGGAATTAATCACACTGGAAAATGACCCACACTGGATTTCCGTACTTCAGACTTCGTGAGATCTAAGTGACTTTCAACACTTTGGAAAATTCAAAGGAACTTTAAGACTTAAGACTTTAAGACTTTGTGACTTCATAAGACTTTTGGATCTCCAGATACCTTTAAAAAATTTTGCAATATTCAATGAGACTTGACTGGATTTGGTGAGATTTTATGAGATCCCATTCAGCCATCCATCCAGCAATTCGACCTAAACTTTTGTGTTGACTCGGTTCTTTTGGTTTTGCATCTATTGGTGTTTTTTTGTATACTCAATTAATGCAGCAAAAACATGTCGTCTGCCTAGAGTCGGTTTCGAGAAGCTTTCAGAAGCTTCTTTCCAATTAGCAGCTTTCATGTTTCCTGGAGTTGTGTTTATTTTTTATCCAACTTCATTAAAAAGTTATGTAACGAAAACCAAAGTTGTAACTAAATTGCTTTGGAGGGCGAACCAACAGCAAGGTGACAATTTGTTGCTTCAATTGAACCAAATGTTCAAATTACCACAAAATTCACACTGCAGTACTCGAGTGAATTTTTTGGTCCCACAATTTTGTTTTTATTGTATTAAAAAACCACGAAAAGTAGAAGATCAGAGCTACAGGATATCTTGAGAGGATTACACAGCAATATGCCATTTTTTTTTTTTCAACATAATTAACAATAAAAATCCCCATGCTTCCATTACGTATCACGATTACGGTACCAATGTGGCAGTTCTTGGTGTCTGATTCTCTCAGTGATAATCCGATTGATTCGTATCCTTTGATGCCATCCCTTTTCCCCCGCAAGGGCTCTAATGGATTAGATTTGGGGTTATTTAGGATATATATACACGTATTCCAGGGTAAGAGAATTCGCTGTGACCCCGCTAACGGCGTTACAACACCTTCCGCGTCATTACAGCAGAGCTTCGTTGAATAATCACCCCGATGATAACTAAATAATGCAAAATATGAAACAGTATGACGAGTAGTTGGTCATTGCAACCTAGTTTCCTCGACAATGACACGTTACACGAGCGCTGCTGCAGCATAATTATTAATTATGTGATCCTCGCGACCTCCTAATGGCAATCTAAGCCCTCGACCACTGGGGCGGAATAGAAAAAAAGAGCATTACTGAAAATGTTCAAGAGCAGGCGGTAAAATAGTGGCGTGAAGTAGTCCTGAAAGCTCTCTGTGACAGAAAATGGCGATCATCATCGTATTCGGAATTAGGTGCCCACCGTCTACAATGAGGATAATGGTGTTAATCTGCGGACAATGCGGATTCTATGAGCAAGCTTTTGTTCCGCAGGTATACCAATTGCAGGAGAGATTAAGCATGTATAGTGCGAATGTAAGTAATAGCGTCCGATTAATTGTCGGTTTTGTAATTAGCCAGGGACAGTTTCCTGAGAAACGAATTAAATTTCCGCTCGACTGAACTGGGAGTGTGATTTCTCTACGACCTAAGGGTCGGAGTATGTGAATTGCCCCGGAAACGTGTAAACAGTGATCAATGAAATTGTCCAACTACTACAAGGCCACTATTACTGTCTTTGTTGTCAAACTCTAAATGGGTACTCGGACTTCCCGAACAACTGACTATAGGATAAACTAATTCTACCGGTTAACTATCGTGTTCGAAGTTGCGATATTTATTGGGGGTAAGGGGATCGTGGAATTAATTGTTTGTCCAGTATTCTGGAAAGTGGACACCCTCCGGTCTTTTGTTAAATTATATTATCTTCCAAAATTCAATGCCAGAGATCTGTACCAGGTTCGGGAGGAGATTTTCGAATGGAATTTCCAGTAAGAAGTGTAAAACGTTACGTAGGATCTCTTAGTAGTAAAAAAAAAGTATGTGTACGTATAGCTCCCAGTATAAACTGCTCGTTCGTTCCAATTCAATTTAGTGCTAAAAGCTTCTGTCAGGAAAAGGCGTTTTCGGTAGACCCTACAACTTCCTAGTCTGGCAGCTCATCATATACACAGAGAAAATTGCTGGATATAGAATCCCAACGACTCTCCTTCTCTTTCTCTCTTTCTCTCCATCGCTTGCACTAAAACGCTGCAAGCTCTCTACAGTCTAGACTCTACACCTCCACAACACCCACCGACTAATGGATCCTCAAGTATTACAACCTCGGATCAAACACCAATTACCTTTGCGTCAAAGTGTCAGAATATGAAAAGGACGAATTTTCAAACAATGTGAAACTATTTTACACAGTTTTTAGACACGGTTTCCTTCTTTTTTTTTTTTTTGTTAATTTCCTATTACAAGAGGAAATGAAATTTAAACATTCTTGTAAAGAATGTGACGTTCATTCTTTGAAACCTTTGGCCTGATTCAACCCCTTCCAACGGTCTATTCTACGCGAATGACCGATGAGACCTTTTTTGTAGTAAATTTCATAAGCTTTAAAATAGTTCGCCATCATTTTTTTCCTAGGACCAACCTGGAGTGAGATATCAGCAGAATACGATAAAAACTATTAATTTTGACTCAAGCCTGTTTATCTTCGAAACAGTATATCCTATTCGGAAAACTGTAATTAACTTTTCTGTAGAAAATTGAAAGAGCTTCAAAATCAATTTCGATCATTTTCCACGTCAGAGCAACCGGAAGTGAGATTTCACAAAAAGAAAGCAAAACTAGTTCATTGTGCTCGTGTGACTATGCAACTCAATGATAGATGAAATTGAGTGGAATTGAGGGTAAGGTGAATAGGATCGATACGTTAATCGTACTCGGATGACGTTGAGGAATCGATGATTCAGTGAATCAGTGACATCATCTAACGATCCATCCGCAGGTCTGGGCTGGTACTGTTTTCGTAGATTTTGATTCTGACGGTGATACTTGACGGAATCGCGGGCACCGAATACCCCTCATCAATATTATCAGCGTCTCTGTATATCCGATGGATCAATTTTACCCCCGGCCCTTATCGGAGGAGAATCTGATACCAGATTTTGACACAGATTTTTTTTTCAAGAATTCCACCAATTCCCACCCTCGCTTCGTGCTTTTGTAACGTTGAAGAGTGTTTTATCGAGGTATCACCCATCGCGCTTTCGAATGAAGGATAATTATTCATCCGCAAGTACCATGAACAAAAAATCGGCTCGTCAGCATCTGCCACGTCGCTGAGTTTCAGATAATAAAACGAAGAATTTACAAGGGGTGTCTGGACACGCTATTGGAATGGAAAAATAATGACACACAAACTCCGCAACAGAAAAAAAAGATCGGAAATGTTAATATTTCTTTTTTACAAATCTATTCTTTACTCAAATGGAAACCAATGTGTGAAATTTTGTATCCTTTACCGTTACACTATTTTCTCTATCGTATCTTTTCAACTGTCACAACAGCTGTGAATTTCGATCGTTTCACGTGACTGAAATTATACGACTGCGAGAATCGAGGAGTGGAGAATGATAAATTTTAAAGCTGACGTATCGAGACCCAGAGCCTAAAGCTCGACGGAATTTTCGTCCCTAACGCTCCAGTTATTTTAAGAGAAAAAGAGCTCGTTATATACACTCCTGTAATAATGACCCAGAAACCTTTACAAAACACTTGTCAAATTTTCATTTTTTTTTCCTTCTAATTATATACGATAAGAATTTTTGTCGAGTACGACTGTAAAAAATGTAGAAAAATTAAAAAAAAAATTTACTCGAGGAGTGGAGCCGCGTTAATAATTTCTCCTCGTGACGCAAATTTTTTACAACCGTACAAAAATGAAAATATCCGTGAAATAAAGCTGGTACCAGGGAATATAGCGGTACGGGATAATAGGCGCGACGAAACCAGCTCAGGGGGTGAATTATCGTCAGTTACCTCATTTCCCGAACGGGTCTCACATATATTTCGCTTTTTTTTTTTGATTTTTTTTCTTTCCAAGAGACAGTGATGAATACTTCAGAGGGATGAGCCGGGATACAGAAATCTACGACGCACGAAATTTCATACTGATATATTCGACCATGGCTCTAAGGACAGGGTTATACGGCAAAGAACTATCAATTGCGGGTAATTGGATGATATTACATACGGAAATTATGAACCAGGTCGGTCATTCATACCGAGTATATATTCAGGAATTTTTGTAGCTTCGCTCATGCGGTTATGTGAACAAAAGTAAGCCACAATTTTCTAGATTAGGATAATTTAGGTTGTTCGTATACGTTATACACGATATTTGGTATAATCTAGTACCTATATGCATACAATAAGAGAAGAAATATATAAAAATTATGAAGAAGAAAAGAGGTCAGAAAATTCAACTGGAATTTTCGTGATTTGAGGTAATAATTTAACAATTCTTGAGTAGAAAAAATTTTATATTGTTAGTTATTGTTCATATATCAGATTTTAATAATAATCTATCAGCGTCTAGAAGTTTGTCAAATTTTTCAATTTTTGTCTATCAATTGTCGAGAATTTTGTTTCTTACTCAAAATGACATATAATCTGAACGGTTTTAATTATTTTTTCCCAAAAACTGAGGTTCAGGTTTAGTTTCTCTGTTTTCGTTCAAAACTTGTTTCTATAATCTTCTTCCCTAAAATCACTGATAAATAAAAGGAAATTACTATTCGAAAGCTTTTATTTTCCCGATGAATGAAGATTTTTCTAAAATTGCAACTTTCACGTGGCAAACAAAAGTTTAGTTCAGATTTTATCCACGTTTTAAAAACACCCCTTTTTTTCAACCTTCTAGTATTATTTTTTTCATATCTAAAAAAAAAAGAAGTAAAATAAACTTCAGTTAATTGTAATACGAGAAGATGCCTGCAGAGACCACGAGATAACGGTACAGCACTATATTTTTTGTTTATAGCATATCGAATTTCACGGTCGATCCATAACATCCAGATTTTTTTTTCGTTTCTTTATGGCTGGTATTTCACTGCAGAGAAATGACAAATCATCTGATCAACCGAAAAACAGGGGGTATAATGATAACCGTGTTATAGGTATGTGGGGAAAATGGTCCATCGTATTTTGTCACCCTCAAAAGAAGAAGAAAATGAAAAATATCAACCACCCTATCACAATCTTCGCGAAGACGCTCGAGGGTAGAGGTAAACCTGCATAATCGCTCATCTTATTAAGGGTTGGTTACTTATCACCATAACTCACTCGGTTCTGTGGCTTGACTGCCTCAACTCTTAATCCAAAGTTAAAGCAGGCTAGGAAATGCCTCAAGGGAAGAGTAAAGTGGCCCAAGTTAGTAATAAAAGGGGTCCTCGAGGTCGTCGAGCGATCCGGAAGTTCAGTACATCGGAATTACTGGGTATATATACGTCTCGATGAAAAATTACCCCATCTATCATAGACGAGAATAATATTCCTCTAGGTATTCTCTAGGTATCAAAAGAATTCCATTCGGATATCGTAACGGAAACGTCCATCAAAGGGTTGGGGTGAAATCCAATCCCCCTGGCTTTAGAGGCTTCTGTTTCAGTTTAAACAGCAATTGCCCTCGCTTAATCGATGAAAATCCAGCGTCAGAAGCTGCGACAACGAAATATAGTCACTTTTCTTCATCAATAAACTTAAAAGACACTTGGAAGACACAGGAAAAAGAAGAGCACGCGTTATTTTCAGAAGTGTAGTAATTAGAAGTAAGGTTCGTTTAGAATTGGATTCGAAAAAAAAGAAGTAAAAAATCAACCGACGACCCTGCCTTTTAACAAAGTGGAGGAAATTAACGAAGACGCTGAAACAACCAATTCAATGATCAAAGCTTTTTATACACAAGGAATAATTAACCAAAGTATTTAAATACGAAACAGACGAAATCTTCTTTTACACGATGAATAGGTATATTTTTTTCACACAATCATGAATATCATTTGTCTTCCATGAAGAAAATTGGACAAGGAAAATGATCCACTATCTTTTTCCCCTTAATTTTCGATATCCTGTACTAGATTATGATGGAACTTCGATTATGAACTTTCCACCCAATTACGATGATTGCAAATTACGAAATGACATCCGTAATAAGTGCCTTTCGATTACGTAATCAAATACATAATCAGATGTATCTGACCCTTTGGTAGAACGAGTTATACGGTATAAACCTCTTTTCACCTCTTCAAACCTACGGTAATGTGTATTACGTAACCTATTTCAAAGTCCTAAACGTTGACCATGTGTACTCGAATAATCCAATTTCGTTCCAAATGACAAAGGCAGCTCAAAGTCCCTTCGGGTGTATTGAATTTGATATAACATTGCGTGGGCTTTGCATAACCACCAAATGATCGTGGAATGATTGAATTAATTGGTAATTAATAAGGCATTGTGGGTCAAACCTCAATACCGCCTATATACATATTGGTTAAACGGAATAATTAAAAGCTCACATTAAATAGTCTGGTCGAATTTGTCGCAGATTACTCTTGAGATTATCTTAAACTGACAAATTTCGAAAGTTTGAGAAATTGAGTCGGATGAAAGTTTCTTCAAAGTTAAAACGAGATAAAGTATAACCGAAGAGGATCACTCTTGAGGGTTTATAATCGAATTCAGTATTCCGGACCGAATTGCGTGATTAAAATTAACAAAACAAGAATACAGGCACAAACTGCTTTGAACTTGCGGCAAGATACGCATAATTCATGTTGGTTGAACCTGAATTTCCTGTGCGGGCAACATGATCATGACTTCGCTCATTACGTGGAAACATGCCTTTCCGAATTCTCTGCGAATTTGGCGCGTTTACTTTGACCCGGTTTCCTTGATCCCTCGAAAAAGAAAAAATGTGTTCTGACCCTGCTGCCTGTCTGGTTGTTCAGTGAGAGATTCTTAGCCGGGCAGTATTTTCATTTGAAATCTCACACCCCCTCTCGTTGACGTTATTAATGATCCTGAAGTAACCCGCAGTCGGGCGTCGTAGAGGCAACTATTATAACGCAATAACTGTAATCCATTGCTGAAGTTTGAATATAATAACCGTCGTCGGAATTATGAAGCAACTATTTCGCGTTGTTCATGTACTGCAGTTTATGCATTTAGTAAATTCATGAGGGATGTAGTTTGGGGTGAAAAATGCCCAAAATAATGCGATTTTCAGGAAACTCTGTATTGTGGATTTCTTGACTAAATAAATTCACCTATCAACATCTGCAAAGATCAAAACCGAATCTGATTTTCAAGTGTTCTAATCAGGGCCCAATAGTGATAATCTGTAAAAATTATCCAATTGCACAACTCAGAATGAAAGTGATACATGTCACAAAAAGTGAAGGGTGACGAGAAACTTGGAACTTGTTATCAGACCAAACGAACACCAAATATAAAACGATATGAGTTTACTTGGGCTTCTCTTTTTCTGGAGTTCTCAATTGATATGCAGCCTTTTACGAATCTTGGATTAACTCGAAAACTAATTTTCACCTACTTTTCAGATTTCGAAATGTAACTGATGGCGAAATATTGATCGAATCCACTTCTTGTTACACGAATATCTTCTTTGATATATTATCAACGATTCCACGTGATGTTTTTTAGGTCTGGTCACTGAAACCAGATGAATTACTTTGATATTTATGAAAAAATAACAAAAAAAAGTGCCTTTGTAGGGGAAATGATTGTTTCAAAATTCATTTTTGAGAACTTTTTCACCGTACAACAAATTCCTCACGTGAATCTACCCTTCTTCAATATTTGACTAGAAAACCGTGTTTTCCGAGCACTTTTTCTTCAGGAATTTTTTTTAGTACTTGAAAACCAAAAATTCACTATTTCATCGATGAGTGCATATTTTTCAATGTTTTTTTCAATGAATTTTTACTGAAATTTACCTGGTGTAGCTATCATGAAAGATTACTTAGGTCTAATTATTACGAGTTTATAATTCCTTTTGTCCCAGATTAGCATTACGACCCATCATCCTGCTAGCAATAAACTTCGTTTCCGGTTTGCGAACACTCGCTTTAAATATCTTCTCACGAATTCGTGTAGCACGATAACGTTTCATGTATGTACAAGCGTGGTATCAATCCATATTTTTTTTTTTCATGACAAATACCCGCTATATGAACGAGCACTACTGTCTTCTTCAGACCAGAGCCAGTAAAGTCTCACACTTTTAACTCAAAACAACTCCGGAGATCATAAAAAGTCAGCTTGTATCCTCATCAGGTATGTAACGATCCATCTTTAATGATACCGTTTCTCTTTCCTGAACAGAAGTCAATTGATAATGTGGACAGTAATCCAAAAAGATTGGCGTGTTTAACAATATCATTCAAAATTTGAGTCGACTAATACTCATCACCCAATAAAAACGAACTTGGGATAGTTTTAAGTATCTGATCTTCGATTTCCAATAACTTACAGATCAACAATGAAATTCGTATTCGCGATTGCTGCCTTAGCTATAGCTGCTAGCTGCTTACCTATAGCTATAGCTGTCACAGAAGGTTTTTCTTGCGATCCACAGTACTGTTCCAGGGGTCCTTGCGTGCCAGTAACAAAGTGTGCAGCGGGCGAACAATTCGTACCAAAGGGTAGTACTTGCGGCTGCTGTAACGCCTGCCGTAAAATAATCGGTAAGTACTTCGTGAGACGATAACGAAGCTTCGTGACCGAATGACTCGCCGATGTAGAAATATTCATGAATTAACACTTCAACATATGTTACTCATATTCAACAATGAATTATCGTCGTGTTTTCGTATTTTTAGAGGAAGGAGGAGACTGCTCGCCTCTGCTAGTCAGTGGAGGCCCTGCACGAATCCTGACATGCGCAGACGGTTTTTCCTGTTCTCACAAGAGTCGTACTTGCGTTCGTAACAGCGGATAAAGAAAACCGGTCACTTGGACCACTAATAACAATAAAATGTTGCTAAAGTAGTCAACAATATCTTCTTGAAAATATAAAATACACAAAATGCGAAAGCACAACTTGTCTTTTTCGTGACCCTCAGCCTGAATTACACATGTAGACACTAAGTAGGTATGTAAGTGAAAAAATCGTTGAGAAGCTTACCAGCAGATTGTATAGTCGTAGCGGGCATTGCTAAACACTGAACTGGATCACCTTGCAATTCAACACAGTTCTCGAAGAAGTACATTATTCGAATAATCTCAACTGCTTGGTTAACTAATCTGGCGCTTGAAATTCACGTTAGTTCGATTTTCTTGGAGACTCACAATCGTTATCGATATATTCTCAGTTGCACATCCATTTCGTTCCATTCTTTGAGGACAAAATTTGAAATGAATTCTCGAAGAGCTGAACCCGGAGATATCATGCGATCGATCATATGATCAGAAGAATCAAAGACACCGTGAATCGTTCTCACATCGCGATTCATTTCGGAATCCAAGTGAAAAATGTTCACATTTATTCGACTATTGAATCTATGAAGACGACTTCAATGACAAGAGTCCGAAGAAATGCGCATGTGCACTTTGCGAGACGATGTACACATCATTTTATGGTACTCTATCTATATCCATAGCTGGAGTTTAATCAATGATTATCGCTGTTGTATTCCGTGTGGAGTGATCGTGGATTTTATAGATGAAGAAGGCCCAAAATAATGCGATTTTCAGAAAACTTTATATTGCGGATTTCTTCACAAAATAAATTCACCTATCAATATTTGCAAAGATCCAATCCGAATCTGATTTTCAAGTGTTCTAATCAGGGCCTAACAGTGATAATCTGTAAAAATTATCCATTTGCGCAGTCCAGAATGAAAGTGATACATGTCACAAAAAGTCAAGCGTGATGAGAAACTTTGGACTTGTCATCGGACCAAACTAACACCTAATATAAAACAATATGAGTTTCCTTGGACTACTCTTTTTCTGGAGTTCTCAATTGATATGCAGCCTTTTACAAATCTTGGATGAACTCAAAATAGATATTTATGTGGCATGCGCAGAAAATAACTGTCTATTCGGCAAGGTTATGTTTTTCGTACGAGCCGTTGGTTTTACCTGGCGAGCCGAACGCGAGCTTGTAAAGCAACGGCGAGTACTAAAAACATAACCTTGCTGAACAGTTACTTTCTGCGCGCGCCCCATACAATATTTTTTACGGAAACGGTATTAGTAGTCACTTTGACGCCAGTTGAGTTCCGCACGAACTGCGTATAGGAGCTGCTGTAAAAGGTAGTAGAGAGGGGGTAACCTGCGGTATAAATACTTTATTCCGCAACTTTGACATGCGCACTTCGAACTGCGCATCAAAGTTGTGGAATCAAGACTTTATACCGCAACTTTGAACTTAGCGGCATAAAGTGCCACTTGCCGGGACGAAAACAGGCGTCA
Organism: Euura saliciscinereae; assembly: GCA_018420115.1. Classification (NCBI taxonomy): domain Eukaryota; kingdom Metazoa; phylum Arthropoda; class Insecta; order Hymenoptera; family Tenthredinidae; genus Euura; species Euura saliciscinereae. The sequence continues at coordinate 29,247 of JAFFZH010015155.1, read as the reverse complement.
AAAAGTGACTTTTTAATGCCTGTGCCGTAAAAACCAATTTTCACCTACTTTTCAGATTTTAAAATGTAACTGGCGATGAAATATTTATCGAATCAACTTCTCGTTCCAGGGATAGCTTCTTTGATATATTATAACAATTCCACGTGATCTTTTTTGTGTATGGTCACTGAATCCAGCTAAATTGATTCAATATTTATGAAAAAATAACAAAAAAAATTACGAAAAAGTGCCTTTTTGGGGGAAATGATTGTTTCAAACTTCATTTTTGAGTACTTTTTCACCGTACAACAAATTGCTCACGTGAATCTACTTTTCTTTTTAATTGAATGTACACTTGTAATTGGTATACACTTAAACACTCTTCTTTTTATTCTGATATTGAAGAAAAATAGAGATTTCTGCATCTCAAGTTCTTCATCGATCGCCAGTACCAATTCCAGTAGAGGCTTCTTCGTAGACCTTTTGGGTGCATTGCATCGAATTTTGAGCTTAGTATATGAGAGTAGGCAATGTATCATTGTGTGTACGAATTTATTCTCTGAGGTATTAAATTTGAGTCATGGTGTAACGCGTGCGTACATTATGATGAATTGGCGGTATCAGATAAATTGGTTGTTTGAGTATAAAATTGAGCACCGTTTCGCACGAGCCTTCGAGATATCCATTATAAAATGAAGTATTTCGTTGAGAGCGAAGAGCTTCGCTCCTGAAGCTTCCATAAACGAGAGCGAGTAAGAGAAACGATTGAAATTCCCGCTGTCAAACGCGGGGTTGACAAATTGTTTGCCATTTCGAAAAGATTAAAGGAAAACCCCCTCCGTGACTTACGGGGAGATGAATAATGTCTATAAAATTCCTCCTCCTCCTCCTCCTCCTACGTTTCTATCAATTATCAAGACTTATGCAAAGCTAAAAACAACGGTGAAACGGATCGGACAACGATTACCAAAATTAATCGAATCAGGACGTTGCGTCAATTCCTCGTTCCTCGTAATTGCCAATTACCAAAGTTATACCCATTACCTTGCCCCCAAACTACTAGCGATGCTCGCCGGATACACTGCTTGGTACTTTGTCGTCGTGTATCCTAACGTAACGTCGTAACGTCGTAACGTCATGTTGTGCTTTCTCTCTCTCTCTCTCTCTCTGTTTCTCCGTCGCAGGATTCTCATTTGAATAACTCAATTTCCACCAAAACGTGACCATATCGTCTTCTTCGCGTCCTTTAACCCCTTCAAACCGTATTCCTGAGACTGAGACGTGAAAGTATGAATTCTCGCTATATATCGTCCTAATTCTTATTCTCCTCGTCCCTGGAGTAATAAGAATTTTGTATTAGATATATTATGCCGATTCCTTCTACTTCGGTGGGAAGCTTTGCCGGCGTAGATGAAAGAGGTTCGAGCAAAGTTTCCTCTAGCCTCCATCCCTCTACTCCGGTACCCGAATTGTTTAAAAATATTTCAACATCTACATGCATATGAGCTTATAACAGGGCTTTTAGCCGGCTGGGTACCGTAGACGGTTTTCATTTTTCATACCTCCTTCAAAGGCGCCGATATATCTGCAGAGAAAAGCTCTACAGTCTCTACGACTTTTCGACCGTGTGAAAATAGGTCAGCCATGCTTTTTGATATTTTAAACGATATCGCATAGACACACTTCCACTTCACTGTCTATTTCGGCCTTATTTCTTTACCGATACTTTCAAGCTTTCGTGCGAGAATATTATTCGAAAAAAGAAATTTTTGAGAATTTTATCAATCCCCCGGAATCATTTTTCGGGGCTGTAGTCGGGGCCTAAAAAAGGCGTCCCTTATTTGTGGTCTCAAGGATTCCCCACTAGATCCTAGGCCTCAGTTCCTAATTGGAAAGGTAGAAGAACGTAGAAGAAAATCAAGCGATTTTTCTTACTTCAAAGGACTTCGAATTGAAAAACTTATATCCTGGCTGTCGTTTATAATTTTTAAATTTTATAAGTGATTAATGTTCAATATTCCATTATCGCGTATATTACTATTGAAAAATGTACTTATTTTAGTGTGTGGACCTCATTAGGTGGGGTATAGCTGTATAAAACGTTACATACATCATCGAGGCGTGATTAAAAATTGGAGTAGTCTTTTAGACGGAAGAAGAAGAAGCTGTACCGGCCCTCTTAAAATGCGCGGGAACGATAAGCCGAGATGAAAACTAAGTGGTGGGGGAATCATGAAACGGTAACTTGACAAAGAGAAGAGAGGACAAGAGTGAAAGAAAATGAAAATGAAAATGAAAGAAAAGGGTCGGCTAACGAAATTAGGGTCCAGGAAGTGACTTTAAAATGCGAATCAGTCGGATCCTCGAGGACTGTCTCGCTGTTACTCGGCAGAAATCCAACTCCATCCGTTTTATATCCTTCTTCGAGTCTGATATATATTTTTTATTCCGTTTCCCGTCCCGTTTCTCTCACTTTTTATTTTTTCCTTTATCCTCTTCCCATTTTATTTTTCAAGCCGTGTTTAAATTCAGATTACGCTAATTTGACACAGTCTCAGGTCTCAGATTCTCTGTAAAAATCCACCAAGATTTATCTCCGCGCGGATACTGTACGCTCTGTACGCTTTTATATCTCGTATTCGCTGCACGAGAATTTTTATCACAAGATTCTAGGGTGAAATTGTTTCGAATAGTTTTCGCCTCTGCAAAGATTCTATTTCTCGCTGTGCTTCTTGTTTCTAGAACAAAAGTATCGAACTGTGCAAAGTTAAATATTCCACAACGCTATTACTGCACCTACGTGTGTGTCAACTACGATGCTACAATAAACTTCAAACGGAATAGTCAACGACGAACGCGTTCCTTATCTGGTGGAATATTTACGTAGCCAGTAACAAAGTCCTTATGTTCAAGTATTTATAACTCGCTATAGAAACTTGGCTAAAGTATAATCCGCAAATCGATTGTAGGAGTACAAGAACAGTTTGCCCTCCCATTTCGCTTCCTATTTCGTAAATGAGGAGCCCAAAAACTCTGCTGTTTGTCTTCCGTAGAATTGATAATCAGAGAAGCGGTTCAGGACCGACCCAAAACTCATCCGATTAGTGTAAGCAACTGGCCAAACTCACCTATAAGTCCTAGTGTCAACCCGAACGTCTGAAACATCCTGGAAAAGCCTTGAGTGAACGCCATAGCACAACACTGTCGAGACCTTCGTACTAGATTAACTGTAGACGGTAATGGATGCAAACAGTTTTGTTTTCTCTCAAGTATTTATGTTCACTACTTTCACTATGACATCGTCGCGTTTGGCTCCATCGACTGATAATTACCAATTGACAATCATGATACGTGGAGAAGCTTATCGCGAAATAGAGTTTTTCAACGTCAATAGAAAATCCAGTCGATCAGTCCCGGGCTATTTTCGTTTTTTTTTATCATCTACCTCGCACACTATCTTTTAAATCCCGTGGCCTCTGCTCGTCTGGATCGTCTGAATGATAAACCGACGGTTGTTTAATCGCGGGTAATTCACTACGACTTGGACTCACTTACAATTAAAGCCGATAATTAGAAACGGGGGTGAAACGGAAGGGGGTTAAAAACTTTTCCGGCATGGCCCGAATCCCGAAATTCGAATATTCAAGGAAGTAATCCGACCACGTGGTTATCGGTTATCAGACACTTCACACTGTATTCGACAGTTTTCCGGGTTTGGCGATTCGCGAAACTCTGGGACGGCTTCACACCGACTCACTGAACACGTGGACCATTATCGCGAAATTACAGATACTGTGGAAGCGATCATGAAGTGCTTACCGAACACTTGCCCATCTGTTATTTTCGATCATTACCGACATACGCGGATCGGTATATCACCGAAACAAGATTTTATAGAAAATTTTGGAAAATTCTCATCCGGCCAGAAGCGTCCGCTTGAATAGGCGGCGAATGAGTGTGGGATGTTGGCGCGCTGTTCGTAGAGCTTACGAAGAGAAGGGAGACGGGTCGGAAGTTGCGATTCGCGCATGCCTTTGGTTCGCTATATTCACGTTACAAATTTCTTCCGACGTTATTTTCCCCTTTTCTTTTCTCTCTACTGCCTATAATTTATTGCGAAAATACATTTTCATATTGAAATTTCTCATTCCACCGTAATAATGCATCGATGATGATTGCGATTCGTTCGAACAGAGTTCTCGATCGGGAAAATATCCACGAATGGGGGGTACACACTCTGTGTATTGTTAAAGTGCAAAGTGACATTGAGGAGGAATCGACTTCACGCCAGAATCGCGCGAACCACTTTACTTGGAACTTAACGTTATCTTCAATCCGAAAGCAGACAATTTATGTATTGACACACTTGAACGCGACAATGATCACCAGACACAAGGGAGGATTCACATTATTGATATGAGACTCGGATAACATCGGAAAATAGGTGATCAGTCTAATCGCGAAAGTACGAATCAATCGAGGAATTAGAGGAATTTAATTAGCCAGATGAGAATTTCAATATAGGCACTGGTCAATGTGATACATATTTTTTTTCATAGCACTCCAATCGAAGTGAAATAGAAGAAGATTGACACAGCTACTCTTGATCCATTAGTATCATGAAAACTACTTTCCTACTATTCCAGAGAATTCAATCAAGTATGAAGCTAATTTTCACTTCCATTTCAGTGAAATCAACCAATTTCAATGTTGTATACATATTGAGTATTGAGGAAGACTTGAATAATTACAAAATCAGATGTGTATAGTATCCCACAAAGCAGAAAACTGAGAATTACTGAATGTTGTCTGAATCCTGTTGTCACTTTTTGACGTCTAAATGCTGCCAAATTAGATCTTTAAGACATCTTTTGGACTTGGACAACATTTAGACTACTGAATCACTGAATGTTGTCTAAATCCAAAAGATTTAGTCTTAAAGATGTAATTTGGACTTAGACAATATTTAGACGACTATTAGACAACATTCAGTAAGTCTAAACATTCAGTAATTCAGTCGTGTAAATGTTGTCTAGGTCCAAATGAT
>JAFFZH010015155.1:3929-24211 GCA_018420115.1 Euura saliciscinereae | reverse complement strand
TGGACTCGGACAACATTTAGACGACTGTTAGGCAACATTCAGTAATTTTCAGTTCTGTGTTTGGGAAACATTTATTCCATAAAGCTGTCTTTCTATTTAGGACAATCTGCAATTGCAAAAGATGTTAGTTGTGGAATTAATATTTTTTCGCACGGATGTTGAAATTTTGCAAAAGACATGGTCAGGATTTGCATCACGGTCCACGTTTAGCCGGAGGATCGTATAACGCGTAGGTTTCACTGGGGATACTGTGTCAACGGGTTGTCAAGGTCAGTTTGTCTGACGCAACGTCGACGCTAAAGCTCGAACCGCATGCCGCAACTGCGGTACGTTAATACTTCGGATGTATAGTAGCTTCTACGGTACGTATAACGATATAGAAGGGGAATGCCTGAAATTACTGCTACACATACCAAAAGTTAACCTAGAATGTCTGTATGCGACATTCAATCTCCGTGTATCCAATTCTGCCGGGTCTGGAGTCATACATCGCGAAACTGTAGATCGCAATATTAGCTTTTTATAAACTGCTCAGCGCAGCATTGGAACAATGTTTAACCTCTCCAATCCTGCGTCATAAGATTGTTCAAAAAAAGGCAGAATTAGCGCTTTCTGTCGGACCGTGACGTCAGAATTCACAATTACACCGCCATATTTGAATATCCTAACGTATCCTCAGTTGGTAAGTGACAACTAGGAGATACAGAGTGCAGAGTGAGGAGCAGGTTCCCACAGACGACGCTAGATGGCGGATTTGTCGTACAAAACAGTGACGTCACGGCATGGCGCGAAAAAGATACCGTTTCAAACGTTATCGAAGTTTGAAGTGACAATGTTCAGTATTTCTTTATTAGATATTAGTCACCTAAATCAGTGTTTGCAAGAATTAAAGAAGTCCTGGCAAACCCAATGGATAGATTCTAGATCAATGACTAAACGTGGCTACTAATGAACGTCTCGTTTCTGTGCTTTGCTTTGTTAAAGCGCCCTACAGCCTTCTAGTACATGCATGAATCGTTATTTTCAGGCACAAATTGGTATCCATGCCGTCACTTTCAATGAACGTCGTGTTTCGTTTTTTGTTTGTTTGTTTTTTAGCCGCGAATTTATTCTGTTTTCGTTAAAGCAAAACTAAATCTGTGTACGATCGTTGATACGAGTATAGACACACCGTTTGTCATAATCCATATATCGAATACGCGGAATAACTCCGACGGCGGTACCGTGGTTACGGAAATCGCGTGTAATTTTCATTCGTTCTGGAAAATGGGGACTAGTAGCCGGTGTAAAAAGCTAGTTGAAATAAAAAAATGTGTATATGTGACAGGAATCAGTTGAAAAGTTTTCGCGTGACGTGAATTGTTCGCATGTTACGGTTCCGGGTATCAGTGTGCACGTACCAATAAACTGGGACCGAAACCCCCGCATTACACTCCCGCGCTTACCTGCACGACATTATTATATTGGGTACACAGATATTAGACACCGCACACGTGAACCTGCAAAGTGCATCGGGGAATCACCACGATCATGTCTACAACCGGGTACGTGTCTCCTAATGGAATTGAACGTGTCGGTCTCCCCTGCAGCAATGCGTCCAAGTGTGTGTTCGTCAAAACTTGTCACATCACCTACAAGATGAACAGACCTGGGGTGAACTCGCACGCAACAAGCTCCTCGATACTGTGCATCTGTGTTGCGGACGGTGCAGCTGACGACGTTGTACTTGAACAAAACTATATCCTGCCTTCGCTCGGATTAACTGACTACGACAGACAGCCCTTAACGTCGTGTCACAGGACAAATCCTGACTCCGTTCATGGCTCCATTTGTTCCGAAACACTCAGCAAAACCGACAATGGAAACACAGTCTGGTCGTCGCTTTATTCCCAACTGTATAAACACAAAACTTGAAAGTTATTTCGCTGAACTTTGTTCGATAAGCAAGTCTGACTATTTTCCTGTCTATTTTTTTCACACATCCTGATTGAGCTTTCGATGCTTTTGAAATGGTACAGAAAGTTAATAGAACTCGGTGCTATTCATGTTATTGAATATTGATTCTAGTCACAGCGAAGCCTTCGAAATCAGGATTTCACGAACCAGACGTAATTATTTCTGTGACTACTTTTCAGGTTGATATAATGGTAAAGCGAAGAGGAGGAGGAGTGATGGAGCAAATTACTTTTGGAAGGAAATGGATCAGCCGCAGTCCCTTCTTCGAACAAACAAACTTCGACTACTTTGAATCTCGTGTATTCTAAAGAAAGACGAAACGGGATCGCGGAACCTTGTGAAACTATCCGAATGCTCAAAGAATCCTGTCGATGTCCCATGGCCTGCGGGCTACACGCAATGTTTGTACAAAACGACTCCTAATCTTCTCTGGTTTCGGGGATCGAAAAAGTTTTAAACTCAGACCGGTCGTTATTTCGACGATTCTTCGTGAACCTGATTCCACTGCCAGTGCAGATCATCCGAAGTCTCATCGCATGTTAATTTCCATCCTCAGTGTCGCAATTCTTTTGAATATCGAACCTTGACTGTCCAGATAGCCGGCTTTGTTCCTACAGGATATCCGAAGCGTGTAGCAACTATTTATGGGTGTCAAGCTGAGCTTGTACTCTGCATGTGACCATCCACTATGCAGGTGAAGATACATGCAAACATGCTACATTCGCCGTTAATAAGTTAACCAACGACGTGATATACAGCTAACAATTTCACAGCGACGTTCTCGCACTTACGGCACTTTGGATATTATCCCCGAAGTTTACCATCGTGTTGGTTGAGGTACGGACGTATACCTTGTGCGTCCTACCATTTGAGCACTATATGACGCAATTAGTCAGCTCACGAGTTTGATTATAATTCGAGGATCATTTCTTGTGATTTTCCGCCTCCTCTCCGTCATCGTATCAACGTTGAAAACTTCAAGTGGTAAAAGCAGAGTCCGACCCTCACGGTGAGGGTGGAAGTCAGCCGGCTTAGCGAGTGCCATGCAGACTGCGGAATGGTCTGGCATTGTGCTTGCAAATCAAGGAACCAAATTTACATTAGATTTATGAGATCCTGCTCGTCCCATCTCTTACATGCAGCATGTTACCGTCTTCCCCATTGCGTGGTGCCCTTTGCCATTTCTTGTCAGACTACAACAAACATTGTCCAACGACTGTGACGAGGAGTCTCTGCTGAAGCTTTCATCGTCCTCTTATCATAATCGTAATACTTTCTCGCACTGTTTGACGATGTATGAGGGGACGAAGTTTAGTCAGTGTAAAAAACGTGTAACGTAGGCGCAGGTACTTTGAGCAAAATTAAGTCAGTGGTGAGAGCAGACGATACGTCAAGCTCCATATTGTATAAGTGGGTGAAAGTACCCACTTACAACATAACATATATATTTATTCTTGAGCACACGATTCTGGATCCCAACTTATTACACAGTACCCATGTGAATCAGGGCTTCGAGGGGACTCGAACGGCACAACACACTGTAGAATATCCTCATCCTACCCACTTTGCCACTCGCATTACTCATCAACTTCGTAAATACATGATCTCAGTACTGTACAGCTCGACGTCCAATTGGACGACGTGATCATTACCATGCCACAAAAGTAGTACTGAGCTCTTTGATACTGAGCAAAAAACACTCACCTACTTACATACCAAATACTCGAATAATTAATGAAACAACTCTCTCAGTTTCCCAGTCCCTTCATAGGCATGACGTCACGATACTGGGTCAAATATTATAGAGCTGATGGTGATCACGACTCAATCTATGAGATGCCGTGTATAGATTACCCTCATTGATTACCAATGGTCTATACAAGGGGGGTTCAACACCCTCGTTATCCAATCGATGCTTAATCCAGCTAGGCGTAAAGGTGATAGCGTGCGATAGCTGAGAGTTATTTCAAATTATATATTTTTAAAATTAATTTCGTTCAGGAACCCCGTATCCCAAGTCGATGCAAGGTTTTACACGGTTCGTCGTGTATTTTTAAAGAGAACATTCAGAAATTTTATTACTTCAATCCAACTTTTTTTTAACTCGTTTTTGTGGAATATTAGGAGCCAAATACTAGGATGGCTCCTCGTACGAATTAGATTTACCCGTTTCAACCATCTTGGATAAGTCCAAGTGGTTCGTTCGACGCGACGTCTTACTTTTCCCTTGGGGATATTTGTCGGGGTACCAGAGACACTATTAAAGAGGTAGACGTTATTTGCTGACTCTGAGGTCATTTCAGAATTCATTCCCAGTCTAGTGTCTGCAGTCTTAGCGCCTCCACTCTTTCACTCCGTATATTTTTTTTTCTCATCACTTTTACCACCGCAGACTGTCGCACTGATTCATTACTTTATACTGAACCCAAGTTTTCACTGGTTCGATAATAAATGACACTTCTTCAAGAGATTTTATACCCCAACGTTCTCTCTCGGGGTTAAACTAGAATAAAGATTCAAGTTCACAAACTTAAAACCCGATTAATCCGGTGAGATGAGAAACGCCGAGGAATGTGTCCGCAATCAAGAAACCCTTACACCTCTTCATCCAAGCCTCCGGTTTATTTTTATGACGCAAGAATTGAATGGCCTGAGTAATTAAACCGGTGGCAGTCAATTTAATCCTCGATTAATCACATACACGTGTAATGGTAAATTTCTAATATGAGGCTTATTATTAGGCTTTGAGTAATGAGCTTTTTGAAACGATACGCACAATGGAAACTTTCCAGGATGAATGATAAATGATAATCAATGAGCGATCGGGTATGTAGAACGTTGAGTCCCATCTCCTTCAGGGGACTAGTCTCATTACTCGCTCATGAAATATGTGCGTGGCGTCGTTAGGCGTAGAGACCATTTTCTCTGAGGCCGCTCTACTAATCTTGACAACAAAACGTTAGCTGGTATTATTAATTCATCATTTTCTCGAAACAAACGAAGCCTCGGGTGCTCATCGTGGCGAAAACGTGTAGGGAAATAATTCAGCACCCCAACTGCGGGTCTCAAGTCCGCTTTTGCGTGAATAAAACCAATTTTCGTTTTGTTCAAAAATTGTGAATACACGCCCGAGCTCCATGAATTTGTAAGGCCGTGGCATCGTCCTACCGGCCTAACCTTCATCATGTTAGCGATGCCAGGCAGCCTCTGCAATGGATCCAGTGGTTGTCCTTGGGCACGAAACCGGAGGGTCGACCTCCTCGCGTGCTGCTCTTTCTGCCCTTCCCGTCAGAAACTCAGAGCCTCTGCATCAACCTTCTTATTCTTATTTCGTTTTGCTTCCTTCCTACGTCCAGCCAACATTGTTTTTTTTTCTTTCTCCTCTTCAGGCTTTTTTTGTTTTTTTGTTTTTCCGCCAAGCCGTTGGTCGATTATCCTCCTGGTAGCTCAGAGCCGTGGACTTGCTGGGTGAAAAAAAATACAGCCGACCACCTGGACGGTCAAGAATTCCGAACCTCTTATTTTCCGGAGAGTAAAAATAATGGGAAAAAGGTAAAACTAGCCTCGACCATGACGGAGGAAGCTTTATACCTAGGGCAAGAAAATCTCATTACAGTTTCTATATCGTCGGTAAATTTTGAATTCGATCGTCGAGGTTGACCACCGCGATTTTGTCCGCAGGGCTTCGGCGCCCAGTGGCTAGACAAGCAACGTCCATGTGGTTCAATCTATTCCACTATAGGCGGTTTACAATATTGATGTGTTCCTCGACGGAGAGTCAAAGCGACATGCTAGGTACGGGGTCGTCCGAGTGGGGGAGTCGGTTTATTGAAAACACTATAGCCCTTGCCATGTTTAAACGGTACATACATCGGTACACCGACATTTCCCTCGAGGTACGGTCTCAATGGCTTTTGCATGCCACCCTGGTCCCGGTAGAATCTCGGGGCAACTAGACCCCCCGGCGAGATTGGTTCCTGGAACGAGGGAAGCATATCTCAACTGGGACTTCCTCTCCATAAATTCGGAAGGGAAGGAGGTAAGGAAGAGCTTATCATGTGGTTGAGAACCTCGTCGGTTTTAATCGACGCTTCCAAGATCACTCGATGGCCCGTTGGGAACTCCGTCGAGTGCAGCTGATGCCATTTCTGAATGCATCCTTTTCCGTGATCACCGCGGTTATCTTATCACTTAGAACCTGAAAATTGTGCATTATCTCACCACTGCGGGGACCAATATTGCTAATTTCCTCCGAGAGTCGTCCCTCGGGTGAAGGTACTCGCATCATCCAACCTCCCACACTCTTTCACGTAACGATACCTGCACGGAAAAAGGATCCAATGAGAACACATGCCACCGTACACCCCTGATCGATCTTTGCGGTAATAATAGATGACAAAATTCTCTCATGATCGGATGGTGGTACGTGAAAAATTTCAACCATTGGTGATGCTGCTGGGTTCGTTGATATCAAAACGGTGCTATTCCTCAACAAAGCCAGGGACTAACGGTGGAGGTGTTTATCATTAGTTAGTAAGACGTTCTGGCCCCAGGCCAAGGATACAGTGAGAAATTCTGAGAAGGATTTTCAGCGTCGTTGTCACGATGTTGTAAAATGTCTTGCAGTAAGGGTAAGCTTGGTCCGTGGCGATGATAATTACTTCGAAGAATTGCTTACCCCCAGTAAACCACGTTTTACCCTCTTCATCATCGCAGGTGGTAGATGCTGGGCGGACTCTCTCTCAAAAAGCAGGACTAATCGAGGTATGAAAATTGGGGCAGGTGCTCGTCCAAGGAACCTTCCGAACCTGTGTTTAGTCCGGAACAATTCTTCTACCTGTGGGTAGAACCCGGTTCTCAACGCAGCTGTCCGACAGTCGAAATAGATTTTGGGCAGCAAATTTCATCTGAAATTCAGATTCTACGTCACGATTGGTAAGACAAGGTGCTCTCGAGACTCGCGTGCCGACTCTGAACCGAGCCCTTTTACGACGATGGGTCGTATTACACTTTCGAGAAATGTACATCAGAGGCCTAAATCGACCAACTCCTGTTTCAACCCAGAAGAGGAGAAAAGCTTCCGGGAAAAGACACCTTCGCCATAAAAAGGAACTCGAGAATGCCCCAAGTGTTCGGAGATTGACACTTATAGTCTCGAACCCGATGCCAGATGGAACCGTAAATACGGTGTGGTAACCCAGCAGCACGTGAGATCGTAAAATTTTGTTCCACTGAATAGTGGTCTGAATAGTGGTGGGATAAAACTTTGTCACATTCGTATGATAGAAAAGCAAGTTTTGAGCCACACGAGTATTTACTTGGTGGGATTGTTAGTCTGAATTAATCGTCGAACAATGAACTTTTGAAGAGTTTTACGAACCGCAAGTACTTTTTACGGCTGATTGTTGAGCCATAGGACTGAAACCAGCGGACGTCCACCTCTGCGATAAAACAGCTAGACCACTACATTACCTGTCTAGCACATCGTAATGTTTAACGCACGAGGTACCATTGTCGCATTGCACAGAGTACCGCGGGGCTTTGAAGCGTGCCGCGACGCGGTGTGGGTATATATTTTGAGATATTTTTTACGATTGTGGAAAACCGAGCAGAGAGTAAGTTTACCTATTCGAGTACAAGAGTATAAAGTAGTGGAGAAAAAAAAAGAATCGTAACTTTCAACCGTATTAAACGAACCCGGCTCGCTGCTCTTTTTCGCGTTCTATTCGCACGCGGATTTGTCTCGCAGTTTCAAATCCACCTCGTCAAAGTCACTTTGAGGTGCCCTTTTTTTCGGATTCTTGTGTTGTACGCCTAAAAGTGATTTCAGGACGGTTGGTCGTCGCTGCAGCAGGGATGAAACGAACTTTCGAACAGCTTTTACTTTCCGGATTATACTGCCTCATATCCTACACCGACCCAAAGTCGTAAAACGTTACGGTTCTTGCCCCAGTATACCAGCAACGCAAAAACGTTGACGGAGAGGTAATAGGAGGAAATCTGAACTTGACGACATACTGCAGCACGTACCAAAGCCTGGGGTCGGTGAGGGGGCTCCACTATTTCGGACCTCATTTCCACCGAAACCAATACCAATCCTTATTTATATTCGGTTATCCTGGCCCCCAATACTATTCTAGAAGTGATAAACCCACGACGTAGATACAATATTCAGTTCCCGAAGGGGCATTGTCCTGGACCAACCCCCATTGTCATTGAGAATATAGCGTCGACCCTATGAAAAAGAGCTAATCCCTCCATTCTTGTCGGAAACCTTTTCTTTCGTCACATAGGCCCATAGACCTTTGGTCATTGTTGCGGTTATCACGAAACGTGAAAAAAAAGGTTTTGCAAAAACTGCTTTCAAAGTTCCATTTTCTACGCCCGTTCGAGCTGCTTCACTTATATCAAGAATCAGGCGCAACTTACCTATGTCCATGGGCATGCGCAGTGAGATGTGCGGAAGTAGTGCGCGTCAAATTCGCGTGAGCAATGCATAACCTCAACTTTACTCATCTGGACGTAGCATCACGAACAAAATTTACCTTATCTCAATGAAATTATACCCACACATAAGTAGGACTTGGTGTACTGTATTTGAATTGACGCATGTGACAAACATCCTATCAATCATTGCAATCAAGTTTGATAAAAAATCATTAATCAGAAACACGAAATACCCTTTTAGGTAAATTGTAATCAGAACCAGGGTTTTGGCTGGATTTTACGAGAAACTCAAAACTTTATATAAGTGAGGTCTTCATTTTATATGAGCGGGGTTCGACTGTATACCGTGGGTGAAATACTCTGTTTCATAACAGTGAAGAAAAGTAGAGTTGGCGCACATGCGCACGTCATTTCCGGCTTGGGCCTTGAAAAAAAAACTCAGTGCCCAGTCTACTGTTCTAACGAGCATGTTTTCTAACTCTGAGTAAGAGTCGAATCTTGAACAGGTGTCAAAATGTCTTGACCACCTACCGAATGACCTCTGATCTTTTATGATGCTGGAATGGCTCCGAATGCGAGGAAAGGTTTAGGGATCCGTTTCCCGCACGGTGAACTCGCGGAGCATAAATCCGGATTCGACCTGACGTTTCTGAAAGACCCATGACCCCGAAGAGCCCGGTGAGCGGGGATGGGGATAAGCCGGAATCATTGTCTCGGCTTCATAAGTGGCACATTCGTTGGTGGAGGGGTTTCGTGGTCCTGAACTCTGGGGAGGAAGCGGGAATTTTATTTCATCGTTTCCCGGTGAATTAGGGGACCGGGTCCCGCCGCCGGCCGGGCGCCGACCTCGAAGATATGGGACGCCTGTGGAATTTAATTATTAGTTCGGGTTGACCTGACCCACGTCATTTACTCGTTACGTGATTCAAAATGAAAACGGACTGTTTTACTTCCGTATTTGCGCAATCACGGTCCTTGAATCAAGCGAATATTTCTAGTTCGGTTTCCGTTCGCACGCAGGGCAAGGATGGATGAAGAGGTGGACCGAAAATTACTCTCGTTTCTGCGTACAGTCGTGTGGAACAGACTGTAATCAACTGCGTACGTTTCATGAATTTTTAATATTCAGGAAAATTAAATTTCTTCAAAAGTTCAAATTGGCGCTTTGATCGACATTGATTACAAGCCACCCTCTTTACCACATAGAAGCTCCAGCGATAAGAACGATCCCAAGTTGTTCATCGACTTTATAGAGTGACACCTACTGAATAAAAACCGTTTTCCGTCCACTTTACCGCCGTCAGTTTGTCCTGCGGTTTAAAATCGCGGATGTTTCTTTAACGAGAGTATAATGGAAGCTTGGCTAAGGAGCTGCCGGAGAGAGAGAGAGAGAAAGAGAGAGAAAATAAAAGAAAAAGGAAGGAGTGGATGAAATCTAAGGAAGACGGGGTTTTCTACCTGAAGGCATGCTGTACCGGCAGTAAATCACGTGCAACAAGGTAACCGCGGAGTCTTTTTGTCTGTGCGGTACCTCTTTACACGCGAATATATTCTTCCTTTGGAGAAATAGAGGACCTTGGGTTCGCCCCCATTCCACTTGAAAGTGGCTGCAATTGCGAGACGAGGAATAACGAGGGGCTGATACTGATAAGGGCAATTACGTTATCGTTACGATACTGCAGCTGATCTCAACCCCCAGACACCAACACCCAGCAGTGATTAATGCATCCGAATAGCAAAGACGCTGACGTGCCGGAACGCCAAGATGCCACGGCTTGTTGAGTTCGCGATATTCGCTAATGCATCCTAATTGTTCAGATTGACATCATCCTAGCCGATGATCACCTCTGGTATCAAATTAACGCGAGTGCTCCACTGTAATTCAAGAGAACGTCATTGACAGTTTCCTGAAACCAGTGCATGACAGTGTGACCAATGTTAGAAAAACTTTCTGAAATTTTGAAAGTCATCTGATTTTGTGATTTTTCGGGTATCTGAAATCGGATTATTCATAAAAATGGTTGATTCCAAAATTACGGTCCACAACGAGAACTAAAAATTGACAAAAAAAATTATCTGATTTGGCTGAGAATCATCATTTCGAATTATATTTAATTGAACTGAATTGAAAAGAGTACCTAGTTGAAATAGAGAACTTCATGAGGCTTTATGGCAAAATCTGATCCATCCATGATGCTCGTTTCATAAGAGAAATGGTTAATTTTAGCCACATTGGGTTATCTCGCTAATCTTAGTTCAAAAACTCCCTCATATATACAAATAGGAATAATTCTATTCACATTTTTTTCTTACTTCCGTTGAAGATCGACCATCTTTGTAGGTTTCTGCAATTCTTTAGATACTCATTCCCTGATTTTTGAGTGATTGCCAATTCATATCAACTATCGAAATGTCAACTCAAAAACCGTTCAATAAAACAAGTTTCATTCAAATTTGATCTGAAAGACGAAAAAACCGTAGCATACCAATTTTTGTACAAATCAGATGACCAGATTTTTCGGCATTGCGATTTTACTGTATATATTGGACCAGTTCGTTCCGATTGCGAAACACCCCTGATGACTTTTCTATGCAGTGATCGAATCTTCTGGCTTGTTGGATGCACTCAGTCCTGCTCCATTTCTGGTAGTGCAAAATGGACCTTGGCGAAACGATGGTGAATTTATGCCGGTTGTTTCGTATTCTCGCACGGATTCGAATCACCGTCCACGAATGGGAATGAGGCTTCATTGAATATATCTGATGCAATAGCCCTGCATACGGTCAGGCTGCTATTGTAGTCACGACTGTATACCGTGCAAAGCCCGAGTTAGCCAAATGTCTGTTGGTACAGGGTCAGTGCTGAGACTTTGACTGTCTTTACCAGCTTTGACGTGGTTACGGGTTTCGATGTATTGAATTTGCATGTTATTCGATGGCGCACATCTCTCCGCCTCTGTTTCGGTGTACGGCTTTGTGGATCCAAGCCGAGAGTTCCTTCCTTCCTTCCTGCATCCTTCCTTCCTTCCTTCGTCCCTTTCTTGCCACGGAATGGGGCAAAGCGCCAGATATATCTCTCAACAAGTTCTCCACTTCCTCTCATCGCATCAGTTTCTCACCCCCGGAGCGCGTCGAATGCTGGTGAAATTCACAAACTCTTACAAAACCAACCACCGTACATGTATACGGACTTAGGGTGAACAAGCTTTGTGTTAGACGGCAGACGTACTGGCCTGGGTGCCTGCAGACCATCCTCCAATCCCGCTGAGGTGGCAGAATTGGTGCTACCCTATTCAGGATAATGGCATCTCATATTTATCTCAGTAGAAGGTACACTGTTTCCCGATGGCGTTAGTAATTCATAATGCTCCAGTGATGAGATCGAGGGACTCAATCTAAAATGTACTCCGGGCATCTTCAGAGGCACGCTTTAAAATTACATCCGTAGGTAATTCTGGAAAGGAAAACATGCAAAAGTATCAATTTTTGCGATAAAACCCTTCACTGCATCCACGATACGCGTCCCGGTGTCAGACAATTTTTTTTCTGCAGCCATTTCGTCATTCTGATGTTTTTTTAGGTGTGAGGCAGTGAAGAAAAGTAAGTTTTTGGTGGCTGAATGTAGAAAATGTGACGAATTATTGAATGTGACTGTACTTTGTCCAGCTTCGCTACCGCATATCTATTTATAAATGTACGATCCAGTTGAAAGGATCTTGACTCGGAATCGCGTCAGACCGGTTTCAAAGTCAGGAGTCAACGTCTTCTTGGACTCTTTGCATTTATCCCTTTTTCCCTTTCCTTTGTCCACCTCACGGTTGATCCCCATCCCACCTTGACTCCTCCTCTCGGTATACCGTACCTTCGCTGATCCCGGGATTTATTCATAGGCTGACATTATCCCTTGCAGATTTTCACTGTCCTCGAGAATGGACTTCCCGATAGTATTTTTATTTTTCGTCCTCAAGACGGTGTCGAAAATCTTTTTCTTTTCATTTATTCACTATACGGATAAATCTCGGACATTTTTCTTTCACTCATGTGAAAAATAATACAGGAAGGAGGATCATAACCCTGCGCATATAGTCACCGGTGGAAAAAGTTCGAGGAGACATACCGTGCTGGTATCTGTGAATTGGCCAGCTGCAACGTGTCCGCAAAGGATTCCGGCCAATTTCAATAGACAACCACGGTACGTGCCTCGATGCATTACACGACAATGCTAAACCTGACCTACGACGATCTTATTTCCACTGAATAACGAGTCGAGATGCACGTAGTGATTTTTTGCGTCGTTCGAGTAAACCGACACCTCGGGGACGAAATTATAAAAGCAAATGGCGAATTAAAATTCCGACAACTGGTAGGTATACAGACATCGGCGCCTGTTCCAGGTTGGGATAGGTCGTGTCGAGAAAGGTGAGGTTCGAGGGGCTCCCAGGTCTCATTCCTCCCACACGGAAGGAGACCGGAAGCCCCCGGCCATGTCTCGTGGTTTCTTTGGTCAGCTTAGGCCACTATAGGGACGGGAAATAGTGCTAGCTTTAGTACCGACGGCATTGTCACAACCCTAAGGCACGGTGACGTCACAACGACCACGGCGTTCCCGTGTGGAATTGACCCTCGTTTACCCAAGAAACCCTTCAGGAGGCTAGGCACGGAGGTATCTTCTTATCAATCTACCGAGGACGGTGATTGATCTGGCAATCAGCGAGGCTCATAGTAGGGAATTTACTCTCATTTGGACTTCGTCCAACGCCTTTTTTTTTTTAGATCCTTGGATATTCCGTGTAATTATGCTGGGTGAAATGAAAAGAATTTCCGCGTGACCTCGTCAAAGGGTTTCAAATGATATGACAGTACTACTACTATACTACAGTGCAAAAGTTTCAAGTTTCAATTAAAATGCCTACTTGGATTTCTCGCTGTATAAATTAAATGAAAGAGAAACAGGAAAAGAATTTCTAGTGTAATGAGAGAACAGCTGCGTTTGATACTCGAGAATTTGAACATACGAGGAAAGTTACGTGATTTTTATTTTTCTCATATTCTCGACAAATGTTTGAGTTTCATTTTCTACTTTAATCCTATACACGCGAGTATAACTGGTCTCACGAAATTCAGATTTAACACGTATTCTTCTTCTTCTGTTGCTCGTTTCGCCCTTCGTTTGAACACGTTTTTTCGCTAATCCGAATTTCAAAAAATCGTCTTCGATGCAAACAAGGGTCAACCTGATTCAATAACCTAGAAAAATCATGTAAAACAATGATAGTAGATCGTGTGGCAACGGAAGATGGCGCCACTAACCAACTCAGTGATTTATAAAGTGGAAAAAAGCCCTAGGACGAAAAGTAGATCATTCGCCATGTGCGCATGCGTATACTCTCCTTCTTTTCTACGCGTATCGAATTTTGCAAGCAGATGACACAAAAAACTCCGTTGTACATATATTTTTTTCAATCCTAACGAGAGTTTCGTTCAAGTTTCCAGTTTCGGGTACGAAAATAGAGAAACAAACGTGCATAACTCCGGATATCCCGGAGGACCCGAAGTGAGTATAACCACGCGTGTTACACGGGGGCGACTGTCAACGAGAATTGGTGATTCTGCGGGGAAATCTGAAATACAGTTTCAACCGGGTCGTCGAGCTGGAATACTCATCGACTTGAATATACTCTTCTTTTCGAATATACAGTGACTGAGAATAGAATAAACTCTTTGTCTAGCCAGCGGAGAACTAGACCGAATGTACTTTCCACGGTGACCGTGCATCGTGGAAAGAAACTTAGAGCCCCGAGCTTTTCCTAGTATCGAAAATATTCGTAGAAAAATATCGGTACCAGGTTATCAAAAGCTCTAAAATTTTATTCCCCCTAGAAAGTTTATCAGTATGGCTGTTCCAGAGTGCTTAGGTCTTATCTTGCCCGATGTTATTGAGCTCGAACAGCAATTGCATTGGACGGTGAAACGAGTGCACACGTTGTTCGATATAGTCTCTATTTTCTGCTCCAATGACACATGGAGAGTTCCAGATAAAATTCCTTACTTCATGAACGACGTTCCATTAAGTCCTGGTATGCGCAACAATATAATGATTTCACTGTACAGTATCGAAAACACTAAACGGTTTTCTGGACTCGCTATAGGTTCATTACAATAAAGATAGTGCTTCACTGACACGAACCCATCCCAGGATGTCGATAACGCTCTCGTATTAGTCCAGACCTTTCTGTGGCCGCGAGTGTACGTCGAGAAGAGGAATAAGAAATTTGACGTTTTTGATTTCCTAAGGCCGTCGAATGTGGCGCCACTTTCAATTTCCCTACTATTTCTGGCGATCCGATATCCCCAGACAACATTCTCAACACCCTCGTCCTTTTGGATTGCCCGAATCGAAGCCGCCTTCCCAGAACCTTGGTGGCTTGCTGCTTCCGTTTTTTTTTTCCATTTCGCATTAGGGATTCGGTGTGGAGTCGTTTTACACTCGCCAATTAGTCCTTTTCGCTCGAAACACGAAAGAGGTTGAGAATGAGAGAAAAAAATGTATTCACCTTTTCTTTAATCTTCTTGGTTTCCCTTCGACGTCTAACGAGCGCGAGAGACCAGACGATAATTATCTCAACTTTGTTGACCATGTTTCTGACGTGGAGTCAACTTTCCTTCTATATCGCCGGTGAATCACTTTTTTTCGCGTTGATGTCGGTTAAAATTTGTTGGCGTGTAATGAAACGACCTTTTCCAACCCGACCGCGACCCCGGGTGCCCTTCGAGACCGGGGGAACCGAAAGGCTAATAAAGAATCGCTACAGAATTCAATAATTTGATTGATCGAATCCTTTCGTGATTGTAGACCGCGGGCGTGTACGATCTAATATTTTATTTATCGATACATCACCGCCCCGCTTCGCCATTATTAAACCAGCTTGGCAAAACCGCGGCGTCGCGTGGGCCCGTCTATACATCCATAGGCCAGAAATACTTCGATCAGAAAGCAAAAAAAAAAACAAAACTCGCACACAATAACAACGTAAAGGGGTTGAAGGTGAGAGGATAAGAATAAACACAGTCAGAAATATCCGTAAATAATTCACAACGTACCGTCGAGACCGCGAAATACACACAAACTAGGTTCCGAACGACATAAAAAGATGGATTGTCTCGATATGACCTTTCGTCACGAAATTCGAACACCAATTCCAATATTGTTTGCCATACTTTGATCGAATAATGGGGTCTTGCGTTATTCACCGTTCAATAATCTACTGTGCTTCATCTCTCTGGGAACTGGCCAGTCTGCTTTGTATACAGGATGCAGCTGGCCAGTTTCAAGAAAAAAATGTCATTGAAAATTTCCCCTGTTTTTGTGCATTGTGTATATTCGGACTTTTATGGCTGTACAAAATCGTGGACTTCATGTTCGTGTTTCCAATATTTTCTCATTTGTTCCGCAACCGTTGAGCCTCAGAATTCATGGTTATCTGGACCCACTAACTCAGCGGTGCACTGTTACCCCGAAAACGGAAGCCTTTCTAATGCTAACGATGCTAAAAATTGGGTCAAAGCTCGTCACTAAATGCCACGCATTTCGCCTTCACAGTGGAGAAGTCCACTTATTACACCATGCATGCACAATTTTGACCCGATCATGAGTGGTCAAAAGTGGTCGGATCGAGAGCTTTTCGACTCGTCTGGTCACTAGACTCTGACCAACGTCATTGTCAATCATTTCAAACCATTTCTGACGCGGTTCAGAGTGAATTCGACGAATCACGTTGCACACTCTGTTGGATGATGATTGTATTCTGTAAAATAACCGATTTTCTGATGGCCCTTGGTGTTCGGTAGCGTTGAAAGGCGATGCCTAGAGGTAGTCGTGGCTCGGACATCAAACGAGCAAATGTGATATTATAATAGTTGGAGTGGTTGCATAGCAGCACGGCTTACACAGTGCATTATTATTATTACTGGTTATATTTTTTTTGTATCTGTTATATTCTCCTCTGAGAAGATAAAATTAATTTTCTCTCTTGTTCACGTCGACGAGCCCTGCGGCTTGCGCACTCGGTAGGATAACGTTCTTCTCCTAGGCTGCAGGGCGTGAGAGCAACGAGGGATGCGGATGTGGTATAAAGGTGTTGTATCATCCCCGGTTCCAGCACGTAGGGAACGCTACTTGGCAGCATCCGCAGCTAGATTAGAGGGAACAGCTCCCCAGACGTCTCTTCATTAGACTCTCTGACCTCCTAACGGCGCACCCGATGCTTCTGCAGACCATATAACGTGCCGAGCTTCGAAGACCCTGGAACTTAACTCTGGCTTGGCTATAACTTTTAGTTTTTACACTTCTTCAGGCATATTGGTTCTCGATCGAAAGTTATATACACTTCGCTTTATAATTAAATATTTTCAAAGGATTCCTTTCGCCAGGAAATACGATGCGCTTTAAGAGATATCGAATTCCTATCAAGATTATTAAACCCTTAGACCAAGAGGGGTTTCTGTGTTCTAGGACGGTGCACAATCGCGGGTCAAGTGGCGCTAGCGCGGCGCCCCCCTAGCTTTGGCGCCCCGGGCGGCCGCCCGGGTCGCCCGCCCCTAAGGCCGGTACTGGGTGCACAAATGATGATGGAAACTTGGCTGATGTGCACCTTGAGATCGATGGTAAATAATTATCTCCTTAAGTTTATCGCAACATGAAGTAGGTGCTGTGCGGTAGAACGTTATCGCTTATTTCTGGTTCGGGGTTGTTTATAAGATGTAAACAATGTGTTATGTAAAATATCTCGGTGCTGCAGCCACCAAACCATCGGCGTTGCAGGAATCCATGCAGATGAACCTATCGGGTATTCACGCGACCTTAATTACTCAGGTAAAGTTCTACAACGCGATTGGAAAAGTTTTACCAATGTTTGGAACTACCCGGTATCCCGACCAACGAACTGATTACAGGCTTGCTATGTCACCTCTGATTAAATTATCCGTATCGCTGGTCATCCAGTGGCTAGGATTATTTTAAAAACTGCTCAACATTCGGTCGTTCGTAGTACTTCGAGGAATCAATAGCCGATATGTTTTTCAAATCACAGGATAAAGGATGGAGCAGAATAGGAATGAGTAACAAAATTACAAGTATAATGAGGAAAGGTACTTTTTGTCAAAGTACTCAATTTCGAAAAGTACATTTGGACGTGGCAGAGTAAAAGTTTTTTAGCACGTTGTACGCCTTTGTATCATTGTACGCCTCGAAGTATTCTTCCAAGTGTCACTGTCCTATTTTTCCAGTAGCAAAGGAAAGTTTTGACGCGTCACCAAAGTACTTTGATTCAAGTTTCTTCTTTTTACAATTAAGAGAGTGATTTTTTTACATGCCAAAGTACTTTTTTCGATATTCTTTTGTACTTGTCAGAAGTACTAGATGTGATGAACCATTTCCTGACCATTTTCACTCACTTCATTTACACCCATCGGAACAGATGAACTCATGGCGAAGCTTTTTGTTGAAAAATCTCAGACTTCGATGAACCCTGTGAAGAAAAAACAAATCTCCACAACTACCCTTCTTCTGTAATTTACCGTTATGAGATTCGCACGTCATTTCGTTAAGATCGTTGAATGCTTGAAGGGGTTGAAGAAGGGTTGGGGCCATCAAGCGTCAGCTAGGGTGGGAATAACGACGAACGGTAGAGATCGACGGTCCAGCAATCGATTGGGTAGCTCGATTGACGGGGTCAAAGAATGCGAAAACAGGGGGATCGGAGAGGAACACGACGAGGGCGGAGGACTGAGGGGTTGCAGGGCTGAAGGGGTTGAAGGTGGAGAACGGAACGGCATGGCATTAACCGGGGCTATTGTCTTCTCTTGGACGCAGGAGCACGAGATCAGCCTCCATTGTGTAAGGATGCCAACCGTCCCCGATTTACTGGACCTGTTAATTGCGAGAGACTTGATTAACGTTTAATTGTTTTTGTTTAACGGCGAACAATCGGTCAGGTGGAGTAAGAAGCTGGGGAATATTTTCACCGCAGCCCATAATCGGGTCACATTTGGTTCCATAATTAGTCCGAGGCATCTCTGCCTCGCCTGTCTCTTTTTTTTCAACCAATTTTCTGTCTGTCAGATGTGTCTGATGTCGGTAATTAACAACGACACTAAATTCCGCCTCGTTGTCTCTATCCATGATTTTTATCAATCTAATTAAGAACTATGGACGTTCGACTTGATGGAGCAGAAATAATGGCTGTGTCCGTGGCAATTTCATCGTGATTGACGTAATGATGAAGAAAAATAGCTACTGGTGGTAGGGTTATAAAAAAATTAGGAAATAATCAACAAAACAAAAAACAACGTCAGTCTGACTCTGCAGTGACGACAATGAAAGGAACTCACAATTTGCATACAGAGTCAATAAATGATCCGTTTTCCAGTCCATCTAGTAAGAATGTGAGCGGATCCGAGAATCGAATAATTAATCCATCCGGCCGAGATTGAGCATCTGGGTACTCGCCGTTATAATCTATCGGTAGCAGCCAATTATAGGATTCTCGAGTACCACATTATTTTTTCACATCCACAGGGATAGATTAAGCCAGAACGGAAATACCGGGTAATTGAAACCAGCTCATATAGATTCCACATTGTGTTCGTGCCACAGTTCTGAAAAATGGGAAAAAAAAAAGAATCGATTCCAAAATTCCCGGAGGCTCCACGCAATATCAATTCAACGAAATTTATTAGTTCATGGATACTAATTATAAAATAATTGTATAATTGTCTAATAAATGATATGCAAATGGAATTCACTTAGTTATGCGTATTTCTCAATATATGTAAATCAACAGGAATCCAACCAAAATATCAATTACGTCACACACAAAATTGCAAAAATTACAGTTTTTTTTTATGCACAAATTTTCTCGTCGATGCTTCTTTACCCCTCTGAAAATGAATGAAAAAAAAATTAAGAATAAACTCAGAGAGATAATCCGTATGTTCTTTTCTGAATTTTGAAGATCACATCAAGATATGTGGTCAATTTTCGGGAATCATCAAATATCTCTTCAGGATAACCGTAGAAAATGAGGCTAATGAACGTGTAATTATATCCATGCTTGCAGTGAATAAAAATCGAGTTCCTGTTACCAGAAGAGCGAAAGCATCCGATTCAACTTTCGAGTGGTCTCAATTTCGCGGAAAAAAAAATTCTTCCAGCAGAACCAAAAAATGTGGGTCTCTTTGTCACATTAAAAAACCACGTAACTCAATTTCGAATATTTCTGAACAATGGAATAATTTATCGAAATTCTGCCCCCATCGGATATATTCGTTCTCTCAAAAATATTATAGAATGCATGCAACGGGCGACTGCTGTCGTTTGTTTTTTCTGTAAGAAAAAAACACGTGTTTTGGACAGGAGTCTTCCCTCATAAAACACATGATGTATTTTATAGTCAATATATCCAAGCAATGTAGCCTAGCTCCTAGGTGCTCGTTCGTTCACCGAGCTAGAATTTTATTCGAATCGTGAAGGGGGAACGGACGACCCCCATAAATTATTGCCGATGGTACACACACACACTTCTTCCCAAAACGTCTTCAATTGCGCCCCATCCAGGCACCAACCTGGCGTCATACGTTTCTGAGGTTTATATCCTTCGATTCTTCTTTCCCTTATTTTCCATCACCGCGGCCCACCACCATGGGGCGACTTAACCCTCGGTCGGATTACAAGCCGGCAGAAATTGATCTCTTCCTTTACACTTTTGGTATACAGCGTAAATGGTTCGTCTCACAAGAAATAATTCTGCTCATTTGATTGCCGTTTGGATGCAGAATTCGACGGCAGTATGGAAGAACGTGACATCTCAAATTGTGCCAGA